>JAHBCN010000299.1:0-216835 GCA_019359885.1 Listronotus oregonensis
TTTAGCTTTAATAAGTTGGTGACAGATCAGTCATTTTAAAAACATACCAATGTTTATAATAACTTAAAAGTAAATAACTTGTAGACTAATTAAATCACCCCCGTTTCGAAATTATCGGTAGTTTTCTTAAACTTTTTGGATACTATAGTAATGGTCTGTTAAAAATACATTTACTTTAACATTAGGTATAGTCTGTCCCAAAGTATATCGTTAAGGCTTTTGACGGACCATACCCCAATAAACCTTTAACGATTTTATTACCTATTGTTATTGGGTAAACCCATTTGTTCATAAGGGCAGGGGTGGGCCAGGTATTTCTTGAGTATTAACCATTAGGCATATACATATTTTGGCTAATATTTTAGTGGCAGTGTTGAATAACCGGTTTTACTGTTCGTTTCGAAAAACTTGTTTTACGAGAATATAACTATGTCGCGTCGAAATCATTTGTCATTAGATGCAAAACAGGTTGTGAAAAATGTGTATGAAACTTTAATCAGTAGAGGTCTAATTAAACAAGAAGCTTTAAAAGAAACCTGTCTACTTACAAAAACTTCAATATCATCGATAAGGGATATTATTATTAGTGAAGAATTGAACAAAAGAAAAAACGTAGTGATTTTCAATCTCACCGTATAGACAATAGTGATCAGGACCTAATAAGAAGGAAAATATATTGTCTTTATGAAAGCGGAGTTATTCCTACCTTGGATAAACTGAAAAAGAAGCTAGACGAAGACGAAACCAATATAAATATTAGCCGTGCCACCCTCCATACAGTTGTTTGCAAAATAGACAAAAGACAAGTAGTAATGGAATCGCACAGATTACGCACCTTCAAGAAATTAAAAGATATAGGTTAGAAAACGGATCCATAATTTACCTCGATGAAACATGGTTCGATACACACGACACAGTATCCAAAGGATGGGTTGATTCCAGTCAAAACTGTTAGACAAAAGCACCTTCAAATAAAGGAAAACGCATTACCATAATACACGCTGGTTCAGAAGACGGATTTGTCCCAAACTGCTTGCTGTTGTCTGCAAAGAATATTAAGGATTCTAGCTTGGATTATCAAATTATCTTTTAAAAAATATTCCAAACAACAGTGTTATTGTCATGGATAACGCAAGCTACCACAGCCGTCTGCTACACAAAGCACCAGCTTTATTTAGTTCAAAAACTGAAATCCAGGAATATTTGTTAGAAAATGATATTTATTTTGAATTCAGTTACAAAAACACGCAACTTTTGGAAGTCGTAAATTTATATGCAATTAAAAAACAATATGTATGTGATAATTTGGCTGAACAGGCTGGGCATACAGTCTTACGGCTTCCTCCGTATCACTGTATGTTTAACCCCATAGAGCATTTGTGGAACCAAGTAAAATCAAAGATCAGAGCAGAAAATGTTACACCTACTTTAAGTCCCAGTGTTATAAATTTGATTAAAAATGTAATTACTAACATACTAGTTGGTTCTGGAAAAATTCATTACAGCACATTATAAAAATTGACAAAAACAACATAAATCCAATGTAATTAATCTCAATGATGACTCTGATAGTGAAACAGAATTAGATTTAGATATTTAGATTAAAAATGTAATTATGTATAGATAATGCAGTTATAAATTTATTTAAACTTTGCATATATTTAATTTCTTAATGTAATTTTAAGATTATACTTACCTAAATAAACAATAAATTATAAATCTTTATATTATTAAAGTCCGTCCCTAATGTCCTGTACTTTAATACCTACCGATCCGCAATTTTATTGCTGTCGGCAGGTATAATCCATAAATGAAGGCAAGAGCTAACAGGGTATACTTTGAGACAGACTATAACTATAAAAAAAAGTTAAAAAGAAAACGATTATTTTATACCGTATATTTTTAACTCGGATAATGTAATGCATTTAAAAAAGCATTAATTTATTTTCAAGCGCATTTTTTGCAAAATCTGACTTTAAAATTTAAAAATGACGCAATCATTGGCATTTTCAAGTTTTTTTTAGTGTTAGTGAATTAAGCAGCTGACTTAATATTCATTATGTTTTAAACTTTTTTGATTAATAGTCTCTCACAATTGCCAAACTGTTGCAAAGGATATACAGGGTGATTCATGACGAAATGTCAATACTTCAGGTACGTAGTCAGGGTCCAAAAATAAACATAAAAGTCTATTCAAATATGGGTCCGCAAGACCTTTGTTTCCGAGATACAGGGTGTTCACCACAGAGCTGATATGTGCTTAGAAGTAAATGGTGAATTTTTTAGAAATTATAAAACCTAGCTTATGTTTTGCCGAACATAATTAAGGAACAATAATTTCATTGAAAATTAAAATACATATTGTCTAATTATACATTTTGTTTTATTTTTTTTATTTGCTGTAATAAAATCAGACGCGTCGTATTTTTTTAAATCCAAATATCTCGAAAACGGTTGCTCATATCAACTTTTAATAAGTACACCTTTTTGACGTAAAAATGACAAAGCAATTATTTAATTTACTAAAAAATGTAATACAGGGCCGTACCAAAAAGTTGTAATTGTTCAAAATAGTAAAAAGACGTGTAGGTGGCTCCCCCTACAAGTAAGAGCCGTAATAAGATTGGATTCGAATCCGTCATTTCAAAAAACTCCCCGATACCAATTTTTACTCCAATATTTACATTATTATAGATTTTATTTAAAAAATAGGAAAATTAAATAAAAATTTTATCACCCTGTATTTCGAAAACGAAGGCATTGCGGACCCATATTTGTATAGGCTTTTATGTTTATTTTTGGTCCCTGACTACGTACCTAAAGTATTGACATTTCCTCATGAATCACCCTGTATATATTTTAAATTATTATTTTAATTATTGTTTAATTTACATTTTTTTCTTATCTCTCCTTCCCTATAAAGGCGCCACTTGTAATTGTTATATGTATGTATGACTTTAGGAAAATGCCCCCGAACAAAGAGTATAGAAGAGGGAAGAAGTGTAATCCCCAATTCAAGTGGCACGATTTAAACCAAACCTTTTGATTTTCGATTTTACGTCATGCGCTCTACCACTCTAAAGTTAAACAACTCCAATTTCTATCTTGACAGAAAAACTATTATTTAAAAACACTCTATGTTGCACGATCGCCAGTTCAAAATATCATGGTACCCTAATAAAATTAAGATTATAATATGCGTGTATTACAAACAAAAATTTGGGAAATTTAACCCATACCTAACGAATCCATGTTATTTAGACTGAATACAAATTAAATAATAAGGCTTTAACCTTCTGTAACCAGCCATCGTTTTCCTTATTGTTAATAAGTATTCCTAGAAGCTAGCACCATCCATCTTAACAATAAATACTACTAATAATACAAAACAGAAACCTTCATAAAAAAGTTTTTTTGTTTATGTATAATACAATTTTATTACCTAATAATTGTAAAATAAATAATACAATAATAATCTAAACTAAAGTAACATAGTGTCCTAAATAATAATATAATAATAAAAAAATAATAGTCTTTTAGTAGCACATTGTTTTACTAAACAATTACACTAATTAAAATTATTATTTACAAAACATATTCACTTCACTTAGTAAGTACATAATTAATTATATTGTCACTTTAACTATTCACTAAAATCCAATTCCATTAGTCTGAAAGAAAAAAAAAACAGTGTTAATGAAAAAGGGTTATTATTAGTAACGCAGCATTTTAACGTGGGTATTTAAAAACTACTCAAATACAAAAATCAATAAAATATTAACTACGTATTAGTCCGTGATCCCGCGTACCGATCCCAAAATTACTACCAGCAAGCTGCGACTTAGTGTTGTTTTTAAGTTTAAGTGGAAGATAATTTGATATAAAACACACAGGAATTTTTTTTTCGACAAAAATTTTGAGATTTCTTGTTTGTCAGACACTTTAGACATGTCAGTTTTATGACAATTTGCAGGAGATGGTTAGCAACTTAATTTTTGCAAAAATGCTTATTTAAGACCAAAGAAAATTGATTAGTATCAGTGTCCGACAAAATAAATGGCGAGTTTTAGCAGTCCGACGATCCAAAATTGTGGATTTGACAACAAGTTTGGTAAAAACCAGCAGATATTGAATAATTTCAATAACTTTAAATAGGAATAATTATTATTAATACTTTATACTATGACATTAATATAATACGGGTAATATTTCAAAAATATTCTATGTTCTTCATCTTCAAAAATATTCCGTTGAAACGCATACGGCGTTTCGAAAAAAAATCGAAGAAAATCTTGGACGCGAGCAGGTGAGAATGGAGCATTTAACTGAAGTACTATTGATCTTCATCTGTCTCGCTCGCACTGGCGCTTAAGATTCATTTCGGTTTTACATGTGATCTAGCTGATGTAAAAATTTGGACTGCAAAATATCACTTTTGTCCGACAACTGGTTGTCACCAAACTTGTTGTTGTCAAATCGACAATTTTTGTGCGTCGGACTCGCCATTATTCTCTCGGAAATTGACGTTTTTCAGAGCTTCTCGCGAGAAACGTCCTCGCTACCCAGAATCCCCAAAATAAAAAAATGTCAAACTCGCCACACCCAACAGGAAGTCGCAGCTTGCTGGTAATAATTTTGGGATCGGTACGCGGGATCACGGACTATATCTATTTTTCCTTTAAGATATTGATAAAATTCTATAAAACAAGTAAAAATTTGTCTAATTTTTTAAAGTGACTAGAAGAAAGCATACTTAACACTGCAATACACGCCTCGTATCTGACATATACAAAAAAAAAAAAAAAAAAAAAAAAAAAAAAAAAAAAAAAAAAAAAAAAAAAAAAAAAAAAAAAAAAAAAAAAAAAAAAAAAAAAAAAAAAAAAAAAAAAAAAAAAAAAAAAAATCACTGGACTATACTATTTTTCCTTTAAGATATTGATAAAATTCTATAAAACAAGTAAAAATTTGTCTAATTTTTTAAAGTGACTAGAAGAAAGCATACTTAACACTGCAATACACGCCTCGTATCTGACATATACATACTGTACATGCGTTGAGTTTTGTAAGACAGGAAAGTGACGTTTGATATTATTAATTTTTTTTTATGCGATCTTTAATAGTTTTATTATTTTTCTACCATTTTTATTACACATAATTGTTTATTTGAGCTGTTTATACATTTTTTACCTAACAAATCTTAAAATAAAACGTTTAATAGTGTAGAATTTATTTTGTATCTCCCAGATACATGACGTGTGTTAATGTATATTCAGAGGACGCGTTAATGGTGTGTTAATAGATTTTACAGAGGTTTTAATAATTCTATTTTTTAAGTTTTGTTATTTTTTTTAAGCAGTGTTACTAATTTGCCTAAATTTTTGAAAAATAACGAAATGTCAACTAATCCCAAAACCTACCACAACATTTGGCACAAAAATCAAAACAACAAAAAAGATCAGCAAATGTTAAATGGCTGAAGCTGAAACAGGAAGCGCCATGTTTTGATCAGGATATTCTTCGTAGTCCTCTTCTCCTTCTGGTTCTTCGTAGTCATCGGGACCCTCGTCAATGGGGTCTTCAGTATCGAGGTCACTACTGATGGACGGAGTTGGAGAGGGCGAGGGTCGACTTAGGTCCTAAAATTAGTTAGTTAGTTTGTTAGTACCCACACTCAGCAATGTTAGTTTTTCATACTGCAGATTATCCTTAGTAAGGCTTCTGTAGTTAGAACTATATAAGATCAAAATTTTTTGGGTAATTTTTAATTAAAAAAAAACCTCCTTTAAAACAAACTACTTGTAATATATAGTTGATTTTTTTCAGATATGCAGTTCCGACATTTTTTGGATCCTTAACTGATACACACTTTTGCAGAGAGAAACAATAAATTTACCAAAAAAAGTCATATGTTTTCTTATTTCAACTGTTACTTGTCACATTAATGACAAATTCCCAAGTTTAAAAAAAATTATTTGCATGCGTCAAAAGTAAAAATGCGAAAAAAATAAGAAATAAGTGACTAAACGAGCAAAGCCAGCTTATTATTCTAAATTTATTGGCTTTTTTTGAGCTAGAGAAGCAACAAGAAGCTGTAGGAATTTCCTTGAACTTTCAAAATGTGGTGAAAAGGACAGCTGCCGCAACGAAAGTGAGTGCAAGAGCAATATTTAATTTTAAAAAATATGGACTAAAATCGGACAAAAGTTTTAAAGAAGTATCATCAACAAGAAATAAAGAGCATATTAAAATTACTGACTACTTAAAAAGCAAGATCCGGGATACCATTTATCACATGTATACACTTAATGAGCATGTTACTATAAAATCTCTCCATCAAAAATTAAATGATAAAATGAGCAATCATTTTAACTACTATTATTACTAATAGTTTTTTGCGAAAATGGGTAAAAGAAATTGGCTTTCAGTGGAAGAAAAGAAACAACCGAAAGTATCTCATGGATTTACCAGATGTTTTTAATAAAATAATTAAATTTTTGAGAGAATACACAAAAAATATGAGTCTACTTCAAAACGGTCTTACTCCAGTATTTCTTGATGAAACATGGATATTAGTAAAGGATCTTTTAGAAAATACCTGGCGCGATGATACCAAAGCCACAAGCTCTTCAAAAAGCAGTGAAGGTGAGTAAAAGTTGCTTTTATTCAAAAAGAAACCATTGGTAGGGGATCAATTACCAATACCTTTACACTTGCGCCCTAACATTTTTTCCGTTTTGATTAATGTGCTAGGGTTGGATTTGAGAATTGCCTGGGGATTTGGATTCGTAATGGGATGAATTGAATATATGTTTCTAATTATACTAGACATCTAAATTAATACTATAAAAACATTTTTTTCTTTTGCGCCGATGTTAAAACTGTTAATTTTTTTAGGATATAGATATATCGTCGTCAACGCCGGCAATGAAAACGGATTTATCAAGGGAGCTAGTTTAGTCTTTAAAGATGGCACAAGGAGTGGCGACTACCATGATAGCATGAACCGCCAAAATTTCGAAAAATGGTTTAAAAAATCAACTTGTTCTAAATTTGCCGCCAAAATGATTAATTATCATGGACAACGCTAGCTACCACCCCGGGCTGGTAGAAGACATACCCCGAAATTCTTGGACCAAAAAAAGATTAATTCTGTGGCTTTCCGAAGAAAATATTGCCTTTTCGGAGACAGCTACGAAAGACCAACTCTGGGATTTGGTAGAAAAAACCGAAGTTTAAAAAAGAAATATTTTTTTGACGAATATGTGAAACCTTTTGGTCATAAAGTTCTTCGCCTCCCACCGTACCATTGTCAGTATAATCCAATCGAAATGGTTTGGTCACAGTGCAAAGGAAAATATGACCAATATATTTCTGCCTTAAAAAGAACCTCTTCTGAAGTGTTGGCAACGTGGGAAAAGGTACTTGGCGAAATAACCGCTGAGCATTGCCAGAACTACATTCGGCACGCTGGATTCTCGATCTCTCGATCCTAGAAGCTTGGGAAGTAATCGGAATATGCGATGCTTCAGATATAAACCCCGTCATAGTGACTGATTCGGATGACGAAGATGAGAGCGACGATCTGTTATCTGACCTTGACGATCTTTGATTTAAATCATGTAATATTTTATTTAAAAAATGTTTATTTATTTATTTAAATTTACTTTAATCACTTTGCACACATTAAGTTTCCTATTGTTTCCATTGGTTTATATATGCATTGTATTGCAATCAACATCTTTTGGAATATCCTTTTGCCCTCGTTGATGATACTTCTTAAAAGCTTTTGTCCCATTTTAGCCCATTTTTTTTAAATTAAATATCGCTCCTTCACTTACTTGCTTTGGGGCAGCTGTCCTTTCTGCCAAATTTTGAAGGTTCAAAGCAATTCCTGCAGCTTCTTGTTGTTTCTCTAGCTCAAAAAACGCCAATAAATTTAGAACGATGAGCTGTTTGCATTTTAAAGTATTGTTAAGAAAGCATTTTTTGTGCACATTTTTATAAATAAATCAGATTTTATATTGTTAAAAAAACTTTTAGTTTTTCTTAAAAGTATGGAAAATGGAGCCTTTACAGATTATAAAAAAATCCAAATTATAAATAAATATATTTGTAAAAAAATATAAATGAAACATTTATAAAAGCATTTGTCAGATCCATCTCCAACGGGTTCGGAGCGAAAAGTTCTTACGGTGTGAACAAATGCGCAAATTGAATTGAATGTCAATTGTTAACAGCTAAGAAATACGTTTTTTTTAGGCTTTTTGACATAACTGCATATTCGAAAAAATTCAAGTATATCAATAGGTTAGTAGTGAGTTAGTATATAAGTATTATACATTTAAATCTTAGCACAGAATAAAGGTTTTTTTTTGATAATTAAAATTTAACAGTAAACCACCAGTACTATCTTTTACAAAAAGGTGCATCGGTAAAAATACAAAATCCGTACAAAAGTTAGATTTTCTCTGTTTTTTATATGTAAAAAAACTGTCAAAATTAGCCATTTTGCTTTTAGGGTAAAAACTATTAATTTAAATGTAACTTAATCGCGAAACTGTTAATGGACTACACCATTCTAAAGAATCAAAAAACAACTAAAATGTTTTTTGCGAATCCTTATTGTTGCATTTTTCACAGAAAAATGTCGAAAAAACCGCTAATATTGACATTATTATTTATAACATGTTGTTTAAACGGGCTAATTTGAGTATGTTGTTTTTTAGATCAATAAATACATCTCTTAAATGGGGCATTTTTGTGCAGGCCTACAGGGTGGCCCAAAAAAATTACTGAGAAGTTGAAGCTTAACAGTTTATTAATTCCAATGTAAACGCATAAAAATAGTGAAATTTCGTCTAAATCCAACGGAATAATATTTTATATATTTGTTTAGACTTAAAATATTTTGATTTAACATTAAACACATACAGGGTGATCCAGGATCGAATAAATAATATAGATTATACCAACTAAAATGTTAATATCGTGATATAAATACTTGTATATTTTTTAGAATTTATACATTTCTGACAGTTTATTAAGGTAAATTTAAGTTAAAATATTTTGGTTTATTGTTCCAAACATACAGGGATACTTAGAATTTAGAATTAAAGGTTTTTTGGTTTGTTCTTACAAGATATTTTGTGACATATAAAGAGGTACATAGCTTTAAAATCTGCACATTCTTCTGGCAATTTTTTAACAGAGGTATAAGAAAAATAAGCTACTCATAACTTAAATAATTTACATGTACACCTCCAGGGTCAAGTATCTAGGAGGTTTGATTCACCATAACTCCTGGTGCTAGTGTAAAATTACTTATTGTTAGTTGTGGTTATATTTTTCATTAAATTATTTATTAATTTATACGATTATTAATCTAAAATTTCAAAAACGCAAAATTAGCTGGCTTTTTTGACCTAAAGCACAAGAAACTGACAGAAAAGTAAAAAAATTCGAAGTTATATACAAATATATTATAAAATTAACATATTACTTGGCATAAACACGTTTATTTCTTCGATACTGAAGCACCCTGTATGTGATGAATAGCATATCACATTTTTTTAACTCTAAAGGTATGTTTCCTTCCACGCGGCCGCCGCATGCGACTAACGCACTACGTTAACCGCAAAGCATGCCTACTCATGTTTTTAAATGTGCCTGGTTTCTTCCAAGCGGCCGTCGGCGTCGTATGCGTCCGCTGTCAACGACTGCAATTGATGCGACTGGACTGCTGAAGAAGCAGTGTAGTCGCAGTCGTGTCTGCGACTGATATTTTGTTTGTGTTGTTTTGTGTGGAATGTCTGGTGTTTTTTTTTAATTGTTAAAAATTTAAACTTTATTTTTTAAACGAAGTCCTGGATTTTTTATTACGTATTTTAAGAGCATTTAAGATCCCAAATCCAATGATGTTTTGCACTTATTAAAAAAAAATCAGTTTAATGTTTTCCTAAGATCCTGTCAAAAATATATTGTATGACTCTCTCTAATATATGGTTTCCTATGAAAATGGCCATTAATATAAATTTTTTGAATAAGTGCAATACATCATTGGTTTTGGGAACTTTATAGCTCCTAAAATACATAATAAAAAATCCAGGCCCGTATAAAAAAAGAAGTTGATGATGGCAGCTCAAAGACGAAACGTCGGTGTATAAATCTAATAACTCTATCTTGTAGAACAGAAAAAGTAGCAATGGAAATGTAAAAGTTATTTTTTACATCCATTCAAATAAAGTTATAAAAAAATAAAAACGAAATCGCGAATAATCGGTTTTCCAAAGTAAGTATTCGAAAATTTTAAAGTTCTAAGGTGGCATTTTGATTAGTATCATATTGCGCAACTTTGCCTTCATTTAACCGACCTCGTATCTCTTTAAGTTTCCCAGATCCTAAAGATAAGACTCGAATTTGGTACACCCTGTACAGATTTAGCTTAATACAATGGCTAATTTTTCCTTTGGGGTTATTGGATATTCAACTCTGTTGTCTGGCTTGGACTTTATATCGTCTTTTATTAAGTCAAGAATAAAAGTATACTCTGCTTTATTCAGTCTAAAATATTTTCTAAATTTTACTTCATCCTGTTGCAGATGTCCATTAATTAATGTAGTATAACAACCCTCATCGCGTCTTTGCTGAAATATTGGATTTATAGGGGCATTGCTATGTTTCAGGTTGGCTAATTGTAATAGTATTTCGCAATCCTCTTTTTCTTCCAATAATAAATATATTGCTCCATCCATTACGACTCTTACCAAAAATTATTTCCTTTACAATAATAATTTTGCTATCACGAGTTTGAGCCGCGGTCCTAAGAATCCACCTGATTAAACGGCGGCCGTATGCGTTAGTCGCATTGCGTTAGTCGCATGCGGCGGTCGCGTGGAAGGAACCACACCTTAAGCAAGTACGTGAATCATTTTTTAAAGGATTTAGATGATAAGTTAAACTTTTTAGGCGTTTCAATTAGTATTAGTATTAAAGAACAGAACGCTTTAACGTCTCATTAAGTTTTTTGGGCCACCCTGTAGGCCTACACAGGAATGTCCTATTTAAAAGATGTTTCTATTGACCTAAAGCAAGACATATTTAAATTTCAAAACAATTGTTGGAGAGCCAGGATCCCTGTTATGTGTGCCATATCATTTAGTTACTTTGATAGTTACCTAATTACTAATTACTTTAAAAAGCAGCAATTATTGACGTATAGAGTTTTTTACATTTTCAATGTAGAATTGAACAAAGAGTCAAAATTTAGCAAAGTAACAGAGCGTAACATTTAAAAAAATGTAGTTCACAATGAAAATTCTGTTTTCTTTGTTAAGTACGAATTACCCTAAAAATATAGGTAAATCCAGGTGACATGGTGAATGAAACCTCCTAGATACTTCACCATGTAGGTGTACACGAAAATTATTTTAGTTATAGGTAGCTTAATTTAATTATACCTTTGTTAATAATTGCCAGAAAACTGCAGATTTTAAAACTATGTACCTCTTTAAATGTCACAAAATATCTTATGGAAACAAACCAAAAAAAACTTTAATTTTTAATATCCCTGTATATTTGGGACAACAAACCAAAATATTTTAACTTAAATTTACCTTAATAAACTGCTAGAAATGTATAAATTCTGAAAATATATACAAGTATATTACGATATTAACAATTTAGTTGGCATAATCCATATTATTTATTCGATACTAGACCATCCTGTATGTGTTTAATCAAAATATTTTAGGTCTAAATAATTATATAAAATTTTATTTCGTTGGATTTAGATGAAATTTCACCGCTTTTATGCGTTTATCTTGAATTTAATTAACAGTTAAGCGTCAACTTCTCAGTGATGTTTTTGGGCCACCCTATAGGCCTGCACAAAAATGTCCCATTAAAAATATGTTCCTATTGATCTAAGAAACAACATACGCAAATTTAAAAAAAAAATCGTTCGAGAGCCAGAATCCCATGTTATGTGTGCCATGTCCTTTGTCCATTTCACTCTTGGGGCTGAGTAGTGGGGGGTTGAAGTAGGCTAGGGGAAATGTACCGCGCCAGACATTCGCAATTCTGTGGTTTGCTTGGAACCCCCACTACTCTGCTCCAAGAGCGAGATCGCTTGTTCACCGTAATGTACAAAACTGTTTTTCATACTTTTCCCTAAATATAGGTATATGGAAATCAAAGATATACAAGTTGTAGAAAAAATATGCAGTTTAATAATTCGTTTGGTACATTTAAATCGGGCAATTACAGTTAATACGTCGTGCTAAAAAATAACTGCATAAAATTTAAACCGCAATTTTGAAAAAACCACACATCGGACAGGGTCCGCCTTTAGCTCGTTAAATCAGAAGTTATGAATAATTAGCTTTTTAACTTTAAAAACGTCCAAGTTATGAGTTTTTTAAAGAGTTGTCAAGATTAGCCGTTTTTCCCGACTTTTCTCTACGAAAAATGCACCAAAAAGGAGTAGCAAAAAGCCATTTTGTTTGTTTTTTGATTTTTTACAAAACCCCTATTGGCAGGGTGCGCGATGACAACGACATCTGACGGCTGAATAAAATCATGCTTCAAAGCTATGAGAAAGCTGTAAGATTACTTATAAAATTTTTGTATTTTTCGTAAATAAATATATATAAACCTGGTCAGCACTGTAAAAGTTAAGTGCAATTTCAATAGTAAATAAACAATTTTTAAGCTTAGAAAGTAAGTATAAAAAGTGTGTTTTTTATAAAAAAAAGTACTTGTATTTTTGTATAATCGAACTCGGGACCTTCGTGTTGCTGATCAAACGTGATGCCTTTTTAGCCATTGAGACATCGTACTAAAGTAAGCAAAGAAATCCTATTAGTTTGCAGGCTATATATGAATCAACTAACCTTTCAAGTAAGACATTTTTATTACCTGACACGGGTAAACTACGACATGTAAGCCCTAGTTTTAAGTAACGGAAATATATAAAATTTGCAGTTACTATTTCAGCCAGTATTCTTACATTAAACACTTTCCAATAACTACCATGCCCCATTTTTAATATTTTATCTAATTGTTGACATTGAAACTAAGTCTGATTTAACGAAAATTTTACCACAGCGGGCGCTGCAATCAATTCAACCGGCCCCACTATACACTTCGCACCTTGCCAAATGGCAAAATTGCATTTAAATTGCAATGAAATTAAAATTTCTTACTATAAAAAAAAGTTTTTTTAAAAAAAAACAGAGAAAAGCTATCTTTCGTACAGATTTTGGTTTTTGATGTTCTATGCCCTTTTTTAAAACATACTGGTGGTTTGCTGTTACATTTTATTTACCGAAACAGCTTCTATTTTGCTTTGTGAACTGTACCATCTTTATTAGCATGGGATCCGACTTAGTGACAATCTTCGCCCATCTGCCAACTAGATGAAAACTATTTTTTATCAAATATAACATGTAAATTAAAATATCGCCAATGTGTTGCCTAAAAAATTATGGTCAAGGTTATGATAAATTTAGCATAATTACATTTTTTTAATACTTTCACACGTCTGCTTACTAAAAAAAAATAAATATCAGGTTTGAACAGGTGGGTAGGTAGGTAGGTTTAAAGTAAGTGGACTTCTTACGCCCTCCACTGCGACCGCTCGGTCTGTTGTGGGTCACACCTTTTTATATTCCTCCCAATAGGATCGGACTTCTAATGATTCCGATACCAGATTGGGAGAGAGTTCTTACATCTCCTCTTACTCGTGTTGCTACCGGACCCTGTCTCCTGGAGAGTATGACGAGCAGACGATTAGATCCATCATGTCCTCCTCTCCCGGTCTAATGACGTGGGTAGCTACCAGGTCCTTGTTACAGGAACCAGATGTTCTTTCTGAGGCCGCATCTCCGGCCTTATCCTATGAAAACGGTCCTATCCGCTTTCTGTTTAAAGCCAGGGAACCCTTTTTCCTATAAAGGCGGTTCTGTCCGCCTTCTGTTTGGATTCAGGGAACCCTTCCTAAGCACCTGTTTGTTTAGGATGGATTAGCCCTTCCCCGTGAAACAGGCGCCGGTGACTTCAGCGGCACCTTACGAAACGGATTCACCCGTTTCGGTCGGCGCACCTTTGTCTACCTTGGGTGACACCTCCGCTTTCTATTTGGAGCTAGGGAAGTAATAGTTCACCACGGCAGAGCCCCGCATAACCGCAGTAAGGCTAGATACTCTGAGAGGTCGCCCTGTATCTCAGAGGCTTGTTGAGGTTGGGGACACCTGTTTAAGGCACAGGATGCCATTCACTCATCAGCACGGTATGCTAACACCTTGAGTTAAAGCCTTGTGTTCATCTTAGCTTCGGATCCCGTTCCATACGGAGGGAACAGGTGGGTGGATATTGTAATTTGTACCCATGTGCTTATGAAATAAATTTTATGCTAAAATATAGATAATTTTATTGCAAACCCAGTGGTAAAGGGTTGCCTGCAAAAAATCTGTCAGAATCGGGGTTACCAGACTATAAAGTTAATTTTTTTTATTTTAAATTTTAAAGATTTGTAGCAGCTTTATTTACGAATTTAAAAAGAAATAAATTGGTTAAAGGTACACAAAATTAAAATTCTCTTTAATTTTAAATTTCAAAAAATTCCAACGGCTTTATTTAAAAGATTAAAGAAAAACAAATTTAGCGGTACATTTATATACAAGGTGTTTCAAAAAAAATTCAAATCTTTTTTTTAATCATAGCCCTGACCATAATTTTTTAGGGTCGCGCGATACTTTTGTCTACATATTATATTTGATAAAAAATAATTTTCATCGGGTAATAAGATGGCTGAAGGTCGTTTCTAATTCTGATCTTAGATTATATTGTATCTTACTTTGCATTAATAACATGCATAAACGTAAGGAAATGTTTATAAAAATAATTACTTTAGGTGGTCGCCAACCACAACCAGGTAAAGGTAACCCATCTGGTCCAAGTGGACATGGTGCGTCAAGGCCCGGAACACCTTGGTCTCCCTTATCTCCTTTGTCTCCTTTTCTACCTCTTTTGCCAAGAGGACCCTGGAAGATTATTATTTTTTAGGACGTTTTAAAAGTTTTTAAGATACTACACACAATTTTTTTTTAATGGCGCAGTCGAGGTTTTACTATCATTAAAATTTTAACCAGAGGTGAACCTCATTTTTGTCATTAATCATCCGATTTTATTAATAATATTATAAGTATTGAGTATATATATATATATATATATATATATATATATATATATATATATATATATATATATATATATATATATATATATATATATATATATATATATATATATATATATATATATATATATATATATATATATAAAAAACAGGGTGTCCTGATAAGGCCGACAAAAAAATTTATAGTAATACCGGCCTTGAGAAATTGCTGGAAATTATTTTTAAGTTCTAATTCCACCGCTAGAGTGTGTAAAACTAAGAACAAAATTGAAAACATGGATTATTTAAAAATATGCCACATAAATAATAAATGTCGTTAATAGTTTTCTCACAAATTATGTAAAATTAGTTTTCACATTTCTTAAAATGTTAGTGCTGATTTTACGTATGTTTTAGAGAATTTAGTTAAAATTAATAATCAATACCGCTAGACACTTTCCGACTGCGGTAATTTTTACCAGACCCTTTAAACCTCGCAAAAAATAATGTAACTATACTTATAATCTTAGTTTTGATTCATAAACCTGATATTCAGGAAACTATTTTAATACTTTTTGTGAGCAGCCAGACCAATCGGATGAACCAAACATCCCTCAAACACACTTAAAGTGCGCTATGAGTATGAGCGCGAGGTCATTATTCGCTTGAGCGTGAGAGAGATATCTATACGCATCGATCTCTCTTCTAGTACCGTCTACAGTCCGAACAGAGTAAAAATGGTAATTTGGTACTATTAAAAAAAATCCATTTAAGAATTTTACGTCTTTCACAATTAAATCAGAAAAGTTTGGCTTTATATAAATATAGTATATAAACTTTTTTTTGTATAACTTCATATATTTTAATATAATATATTTAAATATTATTTACTAACACTACTTATTTCATATATTTGGTTTCTGAGAAAATAAATAAGTTTAGGCCCTGGTATCTTCGACTATTACAAAAATATCGCACACCTTAATAGGTTTGTCGTCTTTAACCATGTCTTGTATTAAATTACTTGCACTTACCGCGTCTCCTTTATATCCTTTGTCTCCCTTTGGTCCCTAAAATTAAACATTTAAATTAAAATAAAACATTTCTTTTTTTAATGAGTACTATGAGGCATGCAATAACTCTGTGAGTAATTAGTACATAAGTTTTCATTAGAGTACCAGAAAAGCCAGCAAAAGCATAAGTTCATATTATGAATGGGATGAAAATATTATTAGTACCTCTTGACCAGGAATTCCGTCAGTTCCCTAAAAAAAAGAGACTATAGTTAATATTAGTAAAAATGGTTAATACATATAAGGCAGCAGAGTTAGTTAAAAAAAATACCGGGTCAGTCAAGTTGTTTTTTTAAGGAAATTATATTTTAAAAAATCTACTCTTTATTAAATATACTTCATAGTTCTTATCGGGTTTTTTTCATAAGGTTGTATTAAGAGCAAATCATAAAATATCATAAAAAATAAAACCACTGTTAAAGCGAGTTGCTGATCAAGTTGCAAATTAAAAGTGGAGTATTACTTAAATGACGAAGCGTTTTTAATCTAAAGTTATGTAAAAATAAACGTAAATAAACTTTTTAAAAATTATTTATATATTTTAGGTTACCATTAAGTACATAAGGGTAGAACTTAAAATTAAAAAAGTTTATCAACATTAACAGGTGGGAAAGGGCTAAAAATGGCCCCTCAAGGCCCGCTAATATCTGCCAAAATATGCGAATTGGAGAATTTTTGTGTGGACAAAAAATGATGATCGCCTTGTAATCTACAAAAATGGTCCTTATAATTTTTTTCGAGATAACGGGACCCAAGAGTTCCCTCATTTCAGCTGCCGCTATCTTTATGGATTCACTTATAAGCGGGCGGACAAATTGTTCCATTACTCGGGCAATAATGTACATTTTTTAATCATTCAAAGTTCATCGGAATGGGAAAACCCGTACCTATTATTGCATATAAGTTTGTTCCATACGATTATAAAAAAAACAGTCAAAGTTTTTATTACAATATTTTGAGAGCATCTTATTAATTTATTGATATTTTTTGAAAAAATTGTTTGTTATTAACATTTTGTTTTTATAATGAGACCTATGTTAGTGTTCAATGATCCCAGAAAATTTCATTTATCATCTTTCTTGCGTTTTGATAAAAAATCTATCCAGTGTGAAATGTTCTGGATTTTTCGACGGCCGTTTTTGCGAAAAATATTGGTGTTGCGAAAAAAAATGGTAGGAACCAATTTTATGGATCTCGAGGTGATCTTTATTTTTTGTCAAGACAAAAGTGTTCTCTAATTCGCATATTTTGGAAGATATTTGCGGGAAACCCATTTTCGGGACTTTGGGGGGCCATTTTCAGCGGGTTCCCACGTCGGAATTGTGATAAACTTTTTCTTGCTCGAAAGCATCCGCAAAGACCTAAGAATTGAGCCACAAATGAAAACTGTACAGATTTATTTACAGCTTTGGGTACTTCAAGGTCTTTAGTTATTGGACTATAAGTGTTGCCGCTTGGCAATTTAGTAAAATGTATATTTTACTATTATACTCTGATTAGGTTTACTTGCATTATATATATATATATATTTTAAAATTATTTATCTCATTTTTTTTTGTGGACTAAAATAAAAATACTCAGAATTTCCGTAACAAAATTATGTCTTAAAAGAAAAGAACTCCTTTCTAGAAAGTTGATGACTTACATAGATATTTGATTTTTTATTTCCAACCTTAAGTAATAAAGCATAATAGTGTATTTAATGGGTGTCACAACTAAAAGAGACTATTCATAGCCTTAGTCCGCAACAAAATTGTTAATTAAAAACAAACGCAATTAAAATGCACCTAGATAACCTGGACAGTTAGTATTTTATTTTTATTAATTATTTAGTTAACTGAATAATTAACAAATTTTTCAAACATTAATCACTATTATAATCATTTGATTCTTTTTTGCTTTTTAAGTTTTTATTAACAAAAGTAATAAAATAAAAAGATTACCTGCAAAGTCCATTGAAAAAAATGTAATTTATTTTTGACTGACGCTGTTAAATTTACTTAATATCTTTCGGTTGCGTTATGTTTAAAAGTTTGTTTATGTTAATACTTTTACCAGGTTTTGAAAAGTTTATTTATGTTATATAAATAATTAACATTATTCAATATTTAAGTTTTTAAGTTATTAAAAATATTAGTACTATTAATGTTACTAATTTAAATTATATATTAAAGAATATCCACTACAAAATTTTCTTATGCCGACTTTACACGGTTTTTTTACCTCAATTTATTGGCCAAAAAATTATTGCAATTGTGTCGCATAAAACAAGAATTTTACCCCTATATATTGTATGTACAATATATTGTTGCAATAAATTGAAGCAAATACAACTTGTTCTAATTAATTGGTGCAATTTTGATGAAATCTAGTGACATTTTATATCAAACTAATTTTGCCAACCTCTGCCCGACTAAATATTTTAAAGGTATTTTTTTCTACCGATTATTTGCCGTGATATTTGGTTTATAAACTAGTAATGTTATTTTTGTATTTTTCTGGTTCTTCTATTGTAAAAAAAAATATTTATTCAATTTGTTAACAATTGAAAACACCAACCACGTCGTTGGTGGTTGGTGATCCTGAATATTGTTACAACTTATTGAGCCTAAAGTCCGTATAAAACGCATCGCATTCACAAAATATTGGTGAAATATTTTATCGCAATTTCTTGTAACAATAAATTGAAGTAAATATTTGCCGTGTAAAACCCGCTTTTAAACTATTATTATCTGTAAATATATGACTTACTGGCAATCCTGGATCGCCTCTTTCTCCTTTGCTTCCTGGTTCCCCTTGTGCACCCTGATACATTAGGCAATGGTAAGGAATTTGATAGTTTACAGTGTTTGTACAATGGACCTTTACAAATACGTTATTTCTTTGGATTGACAAATACGGCATTATTTTATCAGAACCAGCGATGCCAAATTGTATAAAGGGATACAAATACTAATCTCTGAAATTTGCGCCGATATGACACACAAGAGAGAGCAGATTTTTGGTCACTTGAGACTTGGCACCAAAATCCATAAAGCAATAAAAGAACACTAAAATTAATGTTTCTTGATGGTATTTATTGTTTGTATATAAATTGGAAAATTGTAAAAGTTAGGTTAAGTGGAAACCTTAACGGAAAGTAAAATCAAATTTGGTGTTCTTTTATTATTTTATGGATTTTAATATCTACTCTTTCTCGTCTCTTATAGTCGGTGCAAATTTAAAAGTGTAGTATTTGTATCCAATTATACGATTTGGCAGCCCTTCCTAAAAATTTTATTAAAAAACAAACACAACAGTAATCTATCTAAAAAGGGTTTAAAATATAAAAAGTATCCTAGCGTCCAATGCTGTTTGGAATAAGGTATATATCTTTTATTTTTAGCATCCACTTATTTTGTACTACAAAGCATAGTAAGGTGCGTAGCCATTTAGCGAGACTAGATACCAGGGTTCCCAACTTAGGGGTTTTCCCCCCAAATTTAGGGGAAAAAAAAGTGGGATGAAATTTTTTTAGAAGTGCTATATTTTTAGGGGTATTCTTAGGGATTTTTATAACTTTAAATATTATTTTTTTTCAAATGTTAAATTAGGCAAAATAAAGGTGTAATAGTATAGGCTTTGGGATGATCCAATCTAATTCATTTTTGTATTGTTTGACAAATATATAGATAACAGCGTTGGTAACGGGAAGGGGAAAGGTAGTTGTAAACCAAACATGGCTTACTTCATTCATAAAAAGCACATGTATTATTTATGTATAAATATTTAATTATTTATTTTATAAATAATTAAATTTTTTAGAGGGAATTTTTAGTAATTGTGGGGAGTTTGGAGGGTTTTTAATAGGGGCTTTAGGGAGATAAATTTTTGAGAGTTGAGAACACTGCTGAATACGCACGTTTAGGTTAAAAAAAGCTTTGTATTTTTTAAGATGAGAATCTTTTAAATTCTAGTTTAAATAAAACTTTAATTAAATTAACAAAATATTGTAAAGGTCCATTCAAGAGCAATAGAAGTTTTTACTAACAGGAAAGTATAATATAAAAACGTATCGTACCTCTAGAATAAAAGTAAGACAAACAAAAATGTTATTTTTGAGAAAATAAGCATTTTAATATTAAAATTAGCGTATTTGGAAAACCCTTAGAATTATAGAAATGAAATTTATTGCGTTCTATAGGTATTTACGACTGGTAACATTGTACTAAAAATACTATTATTCTAAGGCCTTTTACTTTCATTAACGGATAAAAATATTTTTCGGATAATTTCCATAATAACAATTGTGACAATTATAACTATGGAAATTATCCGGACAATAAAGTTATCCGTTAATGAAAGTACCAGGCCTAAGTGTGCTAGTTTTTTTGTGTTTAAACAAAGTATAACTTGCCTTACTCTTAAATTAAAAAGACGACAACACAAAATTAAATGTCTTAGTCTTTTAATTAAGATGACCGTTTTTTACAGGAAAAAACCTCATGTTTACAACTTTTTGTTGTAAGATGAAACATTTTTCTTAAAAAAAAAATAACCATTTAGAAAATAATTAATAAACATCACCAGGAATATTAAGACATTTTGAAAAATTTGTATGTAAAAAGTGAGACACGGGGCCCACACCAAATATATTCCAAATTTTATTGGCCTTAAAATGAACACCTTGATAAAAAAATATATTTTTGGAATTTGCGACAAAAAGTTGATTTTGGTAGCCCCCCAGGGAAAAATTAGACTTTAAAAAGCAAATTCTTTACTTGTATTTTTTTTTCTTGAGTTTAATTAAATTTTGACCTTAATTTCCAAGTTTCCCAAAAATATCTGAATTTTTCTTAAAATTAAAGGCATCTGAAATATTTGCCTAAGAAAATTGTTGAGAAAAAAAATTCAACTGGAAATGGCTTTTAGAAAATTAACTTTTCGCAAATTCTAAAATATTTTTTTTTACCAAAGTGTTTCCCTTAAGGCCAATAGCATATGGAATATATTCGGTGTGGGTCCCATGTCTCACTTTATAAATAAAAAAAATAACTTAGGTTTATTAAAAAAGAAATATAGACTTTATTACGAATTAAATTGTAAATAAAAAAGTGGCGAATTTCCTATAGTTCTGAAAAATAACATAAATAAACATGTTTAATTCCTTTATTTTAAAAACTAACTTTTTATTGCTCAAAATTATGATTATCTAGATATTATCAACAGTTGATAATATCTAGATAATCATATTTTTCAGCAATAAAAATTTTTTTTTTAAAAAAAAACATCATTTTAACACCTTTCTTTACATTATATGACATTCGAGCAACTTAAAATGATTTCTTAAAATTTTGATGTAATACGAAAACATTTCAGAATGTTTTTGTATAATTCTCTAAAAGATAAAAGATTGTCTAGTCCGGTTTGAAGATATTAAGTGATATCCTTGTATTATTCTGAGCTTAAGTCAAAATTATTATTCCAAGACAAACTCTAGAGTAGTGTAAAGAATAACATTTCATCTCATCCGACTAGATTACCTGAAGAAGCGCAGAAAACATTATTAATAGATATATAAAAAATAAAATAAAAGTTTTAAGTTGTCTTACTTTTATTTTGAAGCACAATATTTTCTAGCTTTGGATACTTACTTTCATACCATCCAAACCAGGGGGACCCTGTGAAGAAAAATATCTAAGAAATGAAGTGTGAAAATGTGAGCCACTTATTAATAACTATATGTATAAAGAATGGAGCCAAATACCAAAATGCTCATCATTTTCAGATATTTCAAGAAATTCCATGCATTTAAATTTTTAAATTCATTCGTGATTTGTGCAATTAGTTATTGTTAATAAGCTTTTAATTTTGCTATTATTGCAATCTAAGAAAAACAAGCAGACATTTTTCGGGCTTTAATGGCGATTAATAAACTGAACCCTAAAGGCGCTCGCTAGGCTCGTGCGTTAAATGATCTCGATCATTAGTCTCTAGGATTTTTGAGTAAAGTGATATAAAACATTGACGAAACAGGTCCAAACTCACATCACATTACTAATGCCCATTTAACCGTTAAATATAAATTTTCGTTGACTTTTCACAAGTATATTTTATTATTTAAATAGGAGATTTGGAAACTATTAATAGCGGGATTTAAAATATTTTTAAAAAAGCTAAAAGTTAGTATATAGTATATAGCTAAGGGTTAGTATATAAATTATTTTTATTCTAAGTAAAAAGGATAATATTGACACATTAACCCTTAGAAAAAAATTATTAAAAAGTTAAAGATACTTTAAAATTGTTAATTATAGTTACTATTTATCTATTTGCTAACACGACTTAATATTTTTGTCTTTATTTAAAATTCTAAAAACTAAAATTTTTGCTTAACCAACCAGAAGTATATTTTAATGCTGTAATTTCTTAAAAATCTTTTAATACCGATTACATTGAGTTTTTTCCAACCCTACAAAAAACCGTATATTGTACGGTCACGCCCAATCTCAGTCAAATAAACCACGGTGGTTTTAGTCCAAGATCCCAGGTCTCCCAGACGCTACCTATTTTCTCAGAAACCAAAAATATGGGGACCTTAAACTTTCAACAAATAATGTAACTTTAATTAAAATAATGTAACTATTTCAATACTCCTTGTGAGCAGCCAGACCAATCGAATGGGCCAAACATCCCCCAGACACATATAAAGTGTCGATGGGTATGAGCGCGAGGTCATTATTCATTCGTTTAAGAGTGAGAGAGATATCTATACGCATCGATCTCTCTTCTAGACTCACCGTCCATAGTCGAAACAGAATAAAAATGGTAATTTGGTACCCTTTGAAATAAAAAAAATACCCATAATTTTTATATAAAGCCAGACTCTTTCGATTTAATTGTGAAAGATGTATACATTTTGGATTTTTTTTTCTTTTCAAAAGGTATCGAGTAACCATTTTTATTTTGTTTCGACTATGGACGGTGAGTCTAGAAGAGATATCGATGCGTATAGATATCTCTCCTACGCTGAAGTGAACGAATAATGACTTCGCGCTCATACTCATAGCGACATTTTATATGTATCTGGGGGCATGTTTAGTCCATCCGATTGGTCTGGCTGCTCATAAAAAGTATTGAAATAGCTCCCTGAATATCTTATATTAACAAACAAGACTGAGATCATTAGTAAAGTAACATTATTTTTTTGGGAGCTTTAAAGCGTAAAAGCTACCACCCACGGAGAGTGTGTCTGGCAGTATTGATTATTAATTATTAACTAGATTTTTAAAGCATCCGTAAAAATCAGCACTGAAACTTTAAGAAATGTGAATACTATTTTTACTAACCTTTAGCACCGTGTACCTGTTAATTGGCCGTCGGCCCAAGCTAGCAGGTACGCATACTCTTAAAGTACATATGGTACGTTTCACAATAATTCGTTGATTTCTTAACCGCAATAAAAATTTTATGACAACCCTCAGTCGTAAACACATTCATAAATAAGTTGCCTGACAAATATCTATTGTGTAGGCACCATACCTTTTAAAAGAGTCAGGTCCTGATTACCTAGAATATTAATAGTTTAAGTTAGATATGTTTAACAAAACAAAAATATAAAATTATAGGTAAGTATCTTTATTTTAATCATGTTGTTAAATAGCTATTAATATTTATACTAAAATACTAATCTACAATATGATAATAATATACTATTTAACCAAACCTACTCTATATTTAGCTCTGTTTCACTATCACGATCGTCTTCATCTATGCCTAAACTAATTATTAAGGGCCTTACGTTACTATTAATTATATTATAGGAATCTTCGACGTGGATCACGTGTCTCACAGAATTTTTCCAACTTTCTACTGGGACATTATGTACACATTTTTTAATTAATTCTAGAAACTAACCGAAGTACTTCGTGTAGAGGATGTGTTTTCTCTTCTAATCATCGTCTTTAACTGGCTCCATATATGTTCTATTGGGTTAAAAATACAGTAATATGGAGGGGGGCGTAAAACTGTGTGACCATTAGCACTTGCGAGATTGTCACAGATATATTACTTTTCAAGATTAAATGTTTTTAAACTTTTAAAAGATCCTTTTTTGTATAGGTTTCTTCGAAATATATATTATTTTCCATCATATAGTTTTGTATTATTTGAATTCGGCACTTTATTTAGTTGGCAACTGTGGTAACTAGCGTTGTCCATCACAATAACACTATTTTTGGGCACATTCGGAAGCAGACGATTCTAAAACCAATCTTTAAACAATGTAGCATCCGTGTCTTGACGATAATCCAGAGATGAATTGGCAGTTTTCTTCGCAGATAATAATAGAGCGTTCGGAATAAATCCATTTTCTGAACCTGCATGTAATATCGTATGGTATCCTTTGAAGGAGCTTTAGTTTGAGATTTTGTTGTTGAATCGCTCCAACTTTTTCAGGAGTATCGTGGGTATCAAACCAAGTTTCGTCCAAGTATATAATTGAACGATTTTCTTCCCTATATTGTCTGATAAAATTCAAATAATCTCTACGCCATACTTGTAAACGCTGCGATTCCATTAGTACTTGTCTTTTGTCAATGGTACGATATTTAAAACCCATTGCTTTTACTATTCTCCAAAGGCTTGTCCTGCCACATGAAATGTCGGTTTCGTCTGCTGTAAGTACCTTTTTTAGCGTATCTATTGTTGGGACTATTTGTTTACTGTACATGTCATAAATTTTCCTCCGAATCAAGTCTTTATCAGCTTCTTCGATGCTTTCAATTTCTCTTTTACTGTCGTTAAGGCAACTTTTGTCAAAATACTCGTTTAACTAAAACTTACCCTCCGGCCTTTTTCTAAAGGATACAGTAAACGTTCTTTATGATGTTTTAGACATCAAGTAATAAATGTTTTTTCTTCGTTACACCATAACTTCCGGATGCAATATTATCTGAAGTTTCACACTGATCTGACATATTTTGAATGCTCGATAACACACACGAAAATAACTTTAACGCACAGCTTGAAAAACACCAAACGACTGATAAACTAAAATGAAAAACTCGTTTTTATATTGAATCCTGCAATTTGCCATCAATCTACATTATATACCAAAAGTAGGTACAATAATAAATAAAGGAAATTTTAAGTCCGGACCAACCTGCAGGTATCCAAAATTTATGGAGTTTAGTACTAACAGTAGCAGGTAAAACGAAAATTAACGAATTATTGTGGAATGTACCATACTTACACTACTTAATCCCATACATTTGGTTTCTAACAAAATAAGTAACGTCTGGGGCCCTGGAATCTCGAACTATTTATTTGACTGGGCTTGCGCGTACCGACGATAACCGGCTTCTTGCGGGGTTGGAATATACATATTAGAAACTTCCTAGATAATTGTGTGTAACCGAATATAAATCTACTTAAGTTAGGCTTCCACTACGTTTGAAGTAGGATTGTATCTTCGGTACAGTGTTGCCAACCTAACTTTACCGATTTCCTCGCAGAAATATTAAGAATTACTCACAAATTACCTACAACCTTAAAATCATCAAAGTTGGGGTAAATTAAAAAAATATACTAAAATTAAGTTAAATAATGATATGAATTATAATTATTTTTAAGTTATGTTTTATGACAAATTGGTTTCTCACAAAGATAAATTGCTATGCATCCGGATGTATACTAACAACAGTGTTTTCAAATATTTTGATTTGTTTTATTAATCGCAGCAAGTTGATGTAGTAAATAAAATATAAAGAGAGAGTTTTATTTATATTTTTATAGATTTAAAAAAATACAAAGATAAATAGATTTACCTGCTTTCGGCATTTTAAATTTAAATACACACCCGGACAAAATAAGGGCATACCGATTTTTCTTTTTTTTATATTTGTGATATTTTTTATTCGATTTTTTAGGATTTTATTTTAAGAGTAGAATAATCTACCGCAAGGTTGTCATATTCAATTTAAAAAATCGAATTTAGTCATTATATCCGGTGTTTAAAAAATCTGACGTTGATCCGAAAATTTTCGGTCTTGTGGAGCGCACAATCTATGATTGTAAATTACAACTACTACAGGCTTTTTGATCTTTAAAAATTATAGGTGATTAAAAAATATGTTATAAAATCAGAGTTTTTAAGGAAAACCTTTATGCAATAAATATATTTGGGCCATTTTTAACAATTTTATGGTGGATAATTTACCAGCAAATCTTCTTTGCCCCTTACATAGGAATTAACAAAGAAATAACACCTCTACGACTTCAAGTTAATTAGTTAGAGCTTTAATTATTTTATGTCTCTTTATTATTACATGTTTACTTGTGAATGAGCGTTTCGACCTCTTAAATTGGGTAGAATGCTAACAAATTGCTGACGTCAGGTAAAAAAATCTATATAAACCAAATTCTAATAAAATGTTTTAGTTTTTTTAACTAGTATTAAAAAAATTAGATTGATTTAACAGGCATTCCTTTGCTCAAATTTTATTCACAACAAAGACTTTACTTACAAAATTCCTGCAAGGACGATAAAATACTCACAAATGTGAGTAATTACTCACAAATTGGCGACCCTGCTTAGGTAGTGCCTCAAAAAAAATATAGGTAAAGAAATTTAGATGCGACGCTGACTTGGTGCGAATTTTCCAGACGAAACTTCGTTCTTATTTTGTTAACAAACTATTTAAATAATTCGTTGTAAAAAAGTTATAGGACAGGGTGCAATGACAGCATTAAACGTTTATTTCTCTGGCTGCAGATGCATTTTATTACCGGCCAATGTGTAAATTATTTATATTTTTGGTTGATGCTCCGCGGGCCGCATTGACCCAGCCATCTTCCTAGTCTGACTTTCGGCTGAATTAACAATTAGTGTATTCCTTTTATACTCTAGAAGAGCTCAGAACAGCACCATAAGTGTTCTTTTTATATTGCAATTATTTTATAGAATCGTTTTTGATAGTTCAAGAACTGTTTAGAATGGTTCTACAAGTTAAAAGGAATATACTAAATATTACCTAAATAGGTATAAAACACCGCACGTTTTTTTGACAGGATAAATCTGTAAGACTTATGCCAATTCCCCACCTAGGGGTTTAAACCAGGGGTTTATCACTCCGGTCGAAAATGCCTTAAGTTTTGAGCTTACACCTCATGCCTTTTTACTTGCTAAATTAGGATTTTTTAGGTGACGTCTTTTTGCCAAAATTCCCTGCATAAATTTACTGTTGGCAGCACAAAAAGTAAATGTCATTCAAACGTGCATGGATATAAAGTTTTACCCATATCCTTGAAAGAAACCCAACAATCAGCTGATGGGTAATGACTCATATCTTATGGGTGAAACTTCTTAAGTGGGAATGGGCCAACAAAAAAACGTGCGGTGTTTGGCCTAATTTTGGTTTATCTATCCCAATGCTTAAGCCCTTTCTTTATAGATATTTTAAGTAGCAAATTATTTATTAAATGAACTAAATAACCTTTTTTTTTATTCTCCACTATTGTTAGGGTACCACTTTATGTCACAATCATTTTAGACTAAAATGTATGCTAAGTGATAAAAGAACCCCTGTACTTAAAGTCCGTCTAAGAACACATATCATTTTAGACACATTCTAAAAAACATCTACAGGGAATAATAACTGAGAACTTTAAATATAATATTTCCGTCGACTTAATACTTTTTTAACTAAAAATAACGTGTAGAGATTGGGTTATAGGAAATTCTTATTTAATAATTTAATATGTTAAGAATTGTTATGTGTCATGTTTAAAACCAAATGCTTTTTATTTGTTAATTAATGTTTTGTAGTGCTATTAAAAAAAAATAACCTTAAAATCATACTCGGTAATAAGAAGGGTAAAACTGATTTTTTAAAAAGCAAACATACGTATTGGCATAGCTTTTCTGTCATCAAAAACCCATAGATTGGTAAAATTAAAGAAATTGCGTAGAAAAAAAAACATTACAAGGAAATAAAAGCAAAATATTCTTTTCGCGCATGCACATACATTTATTTGTGGACTTTTATTAATACAGCTGTTTGTAATCTTAAATATTAAAATTTACATTATTCGGGTAATTTCGAATATTACTTCTTATATTGACTTTATAGACGGATACTAATACTGGTAACAACAATTGGACGAAATTCCTAAAATACATATAAAATTACTCTGCAAAAAGGATTTAGGATATCTTAAAAATTACTCTTACATATTTTCTTTAAGTGATTTAAACTAAATTGTTAGAAATTGGAAGAGTGGCTTGATGCAGACTATGGTAAATCAATTATTCTGCAACAATTATTTTATATTAAATAATACAGGGTGTTTCAACCTTTTAGCAGCGCCTTCCTCTCATTGAAATAATTTTTCTTAATATGGGTCCGATAATACCCCGTTTTTGAGTAACGGCCCATTTAATCGTTGGTAACGAAAACGGTTTTTAAATATACGTGATATTAGTGTGACGTCACGCGACGTCCATTTTTGTTGTTACCTATGAGCATATACCTACAGAGGCTCTGCATGCTGATATTGGTCGGGAGGGCTAGGGAAAAGGTTGTATCCTTATCTTTTTCTCTCTCGGATGCTTGTTTGAACAGAGTAATAGCTCAAAAGTTGTGATGGGTCATGGTCTTGTATTTAATCAAAGATTGTTTCTTATCGAGAATTTTCTTTATTTTCCATTTTTTTATTTTAGTAGCACTATTTTGGTTCTTTTACATTAGTTTTATCAAAATGGATTACGAAGAACCTTTAAGCAAAAATTTGAACCATTGTAATTTGTGAAAATAATGCTTTTGTTCACATACTTACTTGGGTTTGCTTTAAAAAAACATCACAAATAGCCTAAAATAGACACACATATTTTAAAACACAAAAAAGAATACCTTAAATCACATAAAAATCTTTAATTGAAATTTAGCCACAGTTTCCCAGTAAAAACGCAGACTGTTTGAAAACAAGACCATAAACTATCTTAAAAAAGTTGCCGTCATGACATCACAATTAAATGCGCGAATTAAAACCACTGAAAAATGAATTTTAAGTAAAATTTTGCAGATTTGTATTAAATTTTTTTGTAAATTGATGATTAATGGTCGGTTTTTATTGGTAGGGGGAGTTTTATCAGATTTTTTTGTACTACGTTTCTTCGTAAAGTTGTAAGTCAGAAAGTAGGAATAATTAAAAAAAAGCGCAAGCTGGTATTCGTATTAAGAGAGACCTCGGAAATTGCGAAAAAGCAAAACGGTTATATAAAAAGGCATTTATTAATGGTAAATTAAACCTAAATGTTTTTTTTAATATAAATTTAAAAACGGGTAGTAAAATAATGCTACAATTACAATACCATACAATACAATTCAATTTTTTTAAGAGAAATTTCTCGCGAACGTTTGGATCCATCGTTTTGAGGTGGGAGAACCTTTTATACTGAAAATGGTTCGTTTTTTCTAATTGTCACTTAAATTTACGAAAAAACGTAAA
Source organism: Listronotus oregonensis (assembly GCA_019359885.1). Lineage (NCBI taxonomy): Eukaryota > Metazoa > Arthropoda > Insecta > Coleoptera > Curculionidae > Listronotus > Listronotus oregonensis. Next base: position 29,737 of record JAHBCN010000299.1, read on the forward strand.
ACCAAAAAGTTTTTATGACAATACTCCCCAACCTTAAAAAATCTACCCTTCAGCCGCATATTAATTTACTTTTTATATCAATAACTTTACTAGCCATTTAACGGGCCATAACTTGAAAAGGGGGTATATCCCATGTTAATAAGAACTTTTTCTCTATAAGGAAAAGGTGCTGCAGAAAGTTTTACCTTTACTTTGGAAACAAGGTGTATAATTTTGAGACATTAGCAAAATTTTTAACATCTTAATATTTTTAATATAAAATTTATTTGCAAATGCTCTCCTAATAAAAAAAAACATATTCAATCAGAAATTATGTGTTGTAATTTCTTTACTATTAGTAGAAATACTTACAAGAGGATTTTATTTAATTTGATATTTATTTTATATTTTGTGCCCCTATATATTTTTAATAAATTTTTCACTTACAATTAGAAGCTTTAGCTAGAAAACCTAAAAAAAGCTTTAATTTGTTTTAAAATTATTGACCGTTTTACCATAAGTTAAGTATAAACTACACAAAAATTAAATTTGAAATAGTAACCGATTTTTTAAAAGTGCGTTTTGGGATTAAACTAAAAATAAATTTTAAAAGACTTATATAATCATGTCAATATTTTAACGGATTTTTTTTCGAAAACCTCTTGGGTTCCTATGCTATTAAAACAAAAACCAAGCCCAAAATTGGCTAAAAGATAGAGGTGTGAAATTTTTGAAGTAATATTTAAAATATTCTTTTCAACATTAACCCTTAAATTAATTACATAAAGGCTAAAATATCTTACTATTATTAGTTAATACTATAAAAATCAGTCACGTATATTTTTAATAACCTGTATATTAATTACAATTCTAGCCTACTATAAGACACCTATAAAAATGTTAACATTTATTTTACAATCTGTTGATAATTTTACAATTACTTTTATTACGGATCTGTAGAATTACCTTTTTTTACAAAATATAATAAATAGTTAGAGCCTATATTAAATTAATTATGTATAACTAACTTACAATAATATAAAAAATTAAGTTTGACTATAATATAATGGACAACATTTTACTTATTTTATTAGTAGATTTATAAGTACTATGTGGACGTAAAGCGGACTTGTATTCAGCATATTACACGTAGTAATGGGTCAAGTCGAGTATTTTTGTATTTCAGTATTCGTTAAAAAAATTCGAATTGGTAGCCGAGTCCAGAGACTCGCATTGGTATTTGAAATATAATTCTAATATTATACTTGATTGAACTCAAATACTGTTTTGAATTACTAGCCGATGCTTATTCGTCGACGGTAGTATTTGTACCTGCCATAATATTTATTTAAACTTTTTTTATAATTTACCAAAGTATTTACAATCCTTCTAATGTCATCGTTTGAGTCAAACAATTGTCAAAACCATGTCAAACGTTAAAACGATGAAAAACAAAGGTGTGAATACTTGTGTATCCGAATACTGTATTTTCGCTACTCGAGTATGTAAGTACCTAGTAGATATTCGAGTTAGTACTCCTGTCAGCCTGACTCGGCCCATCACTAATTACACATATCTTTTATTCCCAGATACAATAGTAAATGCTAAGATCTCTTATTTTTTAGTAATTTATGATTACTTTTCATCTGCATAGATTGTAATTGTTTTTTAAAAAAGTCAGAGAGAGAACTTAAATCCATAAAGCATTTATCTAGCAGATCTTTTATAATAATACTATTAAAGAAAATGGTTGCCTTGCGTTTAGTAACATAACTTATGTACAGGGTCATCCGAAAGCCTAACACTCAATAGTGAGCTGTAACTGTTACCGTTGCACGTTACTGCAAACAAATTTTGGCGACATACCGCGTTAAAAATTGTTAGGACAGTTAACATACCGGTTTATTTTGGCGAGAAGCGGTAACGTAGGGGAAGGTGTTATGACGTCAGTATCACGTCATTACTTTGTACCCAGTATCCACCGCTATCGCCACTATTGGGGAGGAGCGTTAATAATGGTTATGTCAAGTGTCAAATTAAATTAATGGAGGATTCGCAGCATTTCTATTGTTTTGGTTCTTGTTATGTTTTTTTTTTGCTATGGTTTACCAACTATTTGGATTGCAGATTTTTCGATTTGTTAGTTAATTCCCAAATGGATGAATTAGAGCAATTATATTTAAATCATAGAGGAAAAGATTTACTTGTTTCCAGTCAGACTTGAAACAGCTAATACCTTATTGATGGAAAATTTGGTTTATATCTTATCTTTTTGACTTGTTTCTTAACTCTTTAAAGACCTTACATTTGGACTTAAACTTAAAAGTGTATTAAACGATTAGTATGTAAGTTGACACACGCGTGATATATCGTAACCGTTTCGTTTTTGCGAGGATAGGCGAGTTAACCATGGCTAGAATGGTGAGGGAAAGAACTGCTATCAACCAGTAGTTAAAAACGGTATGTCGCGAAAAAATCCTTTGTTACCAAAAATGATAACGTATACGTGATTTGCAAACCCGCCGCGAGCGTTACGGATGCAATTAGCAGCGAGTCGACGACAACCACGTACTCATTCTGTAACCGTACCCGTTGCACGTTACTGTTACCAAGAGTCATGGTGTGTACGTGGTTTGCAAGTTTATGGATATCACAAACCTGGCTCGAGCGGATTACATGTGGTTGGCAGTCAGCTGACGATTGTCAGTTTTTTTATTTGTTTATTTTTTAAAAGAAAACAGAGAGACACTTCGTCCGACATTGTGGAGGTCCAAACGAAAAACTGCGGATATAGTAGGCTTGGCGGCACGGTTACAGTGTAGACTTTGCGTACACACTAGAACCTCGTTACTGTATCTGTTCAGTTACAGTCCTAGCTCGCTAAATAAGTCCGCTCGGTGAGCGTAGCTAGTGAAGACTGTTTCACGCGTACACACTAGTACTTTGTCAGAGTATCTGTTCGGTTACAGTTACAGCTCGTTAATAAGTACACTCGGTAAGGGCGCTCGGTGGATGTAGAGAGTAAAGACGCGAACGCGGACACATAAGAACCTACTCAAAACTCCAGTTACAGTTTCAGCTCGCTAATGAGTACCCGTCTTAACGAGGATTGAATAGGGCCATATTTGTGGATTTCCTCATATCTAAAAATGAAAATGGCCATCTTGTGTATTTATTTCCCTGGCATACTATAGGACGCTTAAAAACCAGTTGAATTTTTTTAATAGCACGGCAATTTACTAATTCGCTTTTTAAAATAGTTTTATTTACGATTTTAATTAAAACATTGAATAGTTGACCAGTTAACCAGAATATTATTAAACACACACATAAAATGACAAAACAAACAAAGTCAAAGTTATTTTTATTACCACTTTTTATACGTATTGGTAAAAATAAAACATGTTTAATATTAAAATTAATATTAGCATTTTGATGTTCGATATGGTCGCTAGACTTGGAGAAAATATTGACTTTTTGTGTTTTGGCATTTTAGATATTTATTGTTACTTTCTCCTATTTTTTAATTAAGATCAAACATTTCTTATACAAACTAAATTAATTTTGATATTGCTTAAAATGAATGCAAAACTCTTTTTATTAAAATGTATTAAAAAAATACCAAACCAATATACAAGGTGTCCAATTAAGAAAATGTTACTTTTATTTCGTCTGCCCTTTGTTTTAATTAAAATTATTTTTTAAGTAGGTACTATTTTAGATTTTACGGAAAAAATACGCGAGGTAGCTATTTCATATTTTTTTAATACGAAGAAAGTCACAAATATGGCGCTGTCCAGTCGTCGTTGATGGCCCTCTACATCAACCGTCATTTTGTCTGACATTTTGGTAACACCACCGTCAAATAGCTTTTAAATGAGTGTGTACAAACTGACTAACCATCACCTTTAGTCTAAGATCCGAATAAGGGATGACCTTTACTCATCTGCCAACTGGATAAAAATTATTTTTTATCAAATAAAGTATAACAATAAATGTATTGTGAATGGGTTGCATAAAAATTATGATCCAGGCTATGATTAATTAAAAAAAAACTTTTATACCCTTTGTATGATGTTAATTCTTTTTTTTTTAATTCTACAGGACAGTATTAATATTCCATTAATTTTTCTCCTCAATTTTATAAATAAAGCCTTTAGACATTTTTAAAATTTAAAATTTAAAAAAATATATTAAAACTTTTATAAAACCAATTACAGAACTTTTTTAGTTAATCATAGCCTTTATTATAATTTTTTAGAAAATTCATTCGCAATATATTTGTTTTCCTAATATATGTAATAAAAACTAATTTTTATCCGGTTGGGTGAAGTTCGCGTCTAATTCGAATCCCGTACTACTTGTCTTATTTTTTAAATTCTAATTCAAAATTAGTAACTTAACCACAAGTTTTTTTTTGTACGGGGTTTTTATTTATATTTTGACATTAACTTTCAATAATAACTAAAAAGAAAAAGACAAAACTTCTTATATAAAAGTTACATAGTTTTTCATCTTTTATCTTTTGAACATAACGAAAGACACAAATGAACATCAAAAAGTTACAAAAATGAATGAGTTCACTTTTTTTTGAATGTGTATATTTTTATTTTAAAAAAAGGTCTGTTAATAATCTTTTTAAAAATATATAGTTTGCTGGTATTTCGTTCAGCCGTTTTAAAAATATTTAGGTTTTAATTAAAAATTTAATTGATAGTAAAAATCAGCATTGCCTTGAAAAAAAAAACCGATTTGATTTGTTTATACGTCTTGACAGCACCCTGACAAGTTTTGAAATCTATTTTTGTAAGGTTACTTGAAAGATAATTTTTCTATAAAAGACCATAAAATATAAACGTACTAATACAAAAAACTGAAAATGAAGTTATATTACTTAATAGGAACCGGTCCGATTTTGTTCTAACGCGATTAATCATAGGTTTAGGGAAATATTTTCAAGTACAGAAAAAATGACGTTGAAAATCGGTATTTTTTTAGATTTTTTAAGTCCATAATATTTTTTTGTTTTCCAAGGCAATGCCAATTTTTACCATCAATAAAATTTTAAAATAAAAACTGAAATATTTTCCAAAGGGCTAAATGAAATGCCAGCAAACTATATATTTTTAAGAAGAGGCCTTTTATTCTAAATAAAAATATATAAAGTGTTTTGTTTAAAAAAAGTTAACTTATTTATTTTCATCAAGTTTTTGATGTTCATTCGTTTCTTTTGTTGTGCCCAAAAAATAATTGATGAAAAACTATAAAACTTTTATGAAAAATGATTTTTTATCCTTTTTGGTTATCTTTGTAAGTGGGTGTCAAAATATAAATGAAAACCATGTACAATCATGTATGGCTGCAGAACAAGGCATTATTAAGTAATTTAAGATCAACAATGTTAACATTTTAACGAATCTTATAAAGTTATTAACCAAAAAGCATGGTTTTAATGTAAATTTTAAAGAATAATACTCAGGCCAATCGTATGATCAGTTTGCACAAACCTAATTCTAAAAGATCGGTTGGAATATTATAGTATAATTTAGACCGGTTTTTACAGCTTAGTGAGAATACGCGCAATAGTCTAACTTAATAAAATTTACTAAGATATCTGGAACCGTGCAATCAAAGAAAAAAACTCAAAAATATATATTATGCATGAATATTTAAGATTGATATAATTGTTTCAGATATTTTTAAATTAAATAATAAATATACTTTTTACAGTAAATTAAAGTAAAGTACCACGCAAGGCATACCAAAACTAATACTAGACGCATAGCATACTTTAAAACTAGTATCAGACTGAGTAGTTCTAAGACATGCACTAAAACAGATTGCCATTTTTTACGCGTTAACTTTAAAATTACGTTTTTTCATAAAAATGTATTATTTAAAACCTAAAGAACTGAAAATGCCCTTTAATACTAAACAAAGGCAAAAAACAATAGAAAATAACAAAGGTAATATTTACAATGGTATAAATTTAGGTTAACTTTGTTGCCCAAAAATGATTAAAAATTGAGGGTAAATTGCAAAACTATTTAATCCGAGATATAGAAGACAAATTATAACAACTGATCGTAATATTTAACTTTGAGGATATTACATATAGGTGCTTTGTCTGATACTAGCCTAAAATACTGTAGTTCTGTAGATATTAAAGTAAAATTAGTCCAAATAACACCAACAGATAATGTAGGTTTAATAGTTGAGTTATTTCAGTATTAAATTATATTAATAATTACCACACCCAATACTACAATAACTGATTAAAAACTTTACTTTAAATTTTAAATATAAAGCTATCATTAATAAATTAATAAATTAATAAATAAAATGATAAATAATATTTTTAAAACTTTAATGTATTACTTTCGTCAAACAATTTTTTTATGTGGGTTTTGTCCCAAAAAAACCAATGAAATGAAATATTATTAAATTTACAAATTTAGGTTCAATAGTTTAGTTATTGCAGTATTAAAACAATTTAATAATTACCACATCCGACATGTAGTAATTTATTAATTTGACTTATGTAATTGAATTACATAAATAGAAACGGTACAAAACAATATTTGAATGCCATTAGTTAATTATTTATTTTTAAAATTAAATGTTAAATATAATACCACAATAAATGAGAAGCTAACCAAAGCTTTATGTTTATTTTTAAAATTTTAATTTAAAAGTTCTATAAACCAGAACTATATATTTTAAGGTATCCCATTGCAAAAAAATATACTGACATAAAAAGCCGTATACACGTGGCTTTTCGCGAACCAGGCTTAGAAATTGGCTTAGAAACTAAAAATTAGAGTAAAGGGTATAAATTATTTCCCATTCTAAGCTACAGGCGGCGTGTACTACTAATAAAAATCACAAAAAAACAAACATTGCCTGCAGTAAAAGTCCAAATCCGCAGCCAGTGGAAATTCTGGACTCTGAATTAACAACACTTTTTGCAAAAACTATTAAAATATAAACCGGTGGATATAATTCACAGCATTTAGGATATGCTGGTATTATTTTAACTTACTATTTAAGATTTATATTTTAGAATTTATCAGTGCAGTATTGTGTTTCATTGATGCATTTTTTAATGTTAGTATTATTTCAAGTAGTTTGTTTTTTCCTAGTTTAACAGTGTTTTGGGCTGTAGTAAAAGCACTTTTTTGTCAAAAGTCGGTAGTGCCTGGTTTCTTTACTGCATTTTTTTTAGAAATATCATCATTATGGGTATATTCGAAGCCATTATAATTTCGATTTAAAACCCCAATGTCTTATTCAGACGGCCATTAAATTTGCAAAGCGGATAACAGAGTTAAGCGAGTTCTGCATCCGATTTCGACGATGATCATCCATTTTTGATTGGTCAGAACATTTGGCGTTTTTTCCAATTTTTAACATTTTTCGGGAGTGATACTTAAAACACTTTTTTTGCTTCATTAAACTCCCCCAGTAATTTTTAGTTCTCTAAGAATTAACAAAGATATCTGTTTTATAACGATAATTGAAATCGCAAAATTAAAATTATTACTAGGTTTTATTTTTTCATTGCAGTTTCATAGGCCCTTGATTATAAGATCCGAACTTAACCAAGACTATAAGTTTTACATTAAAAAATTTGCACGTGTATGATCGAAATTGGACGATGAACTGGTTTAGGGATAACACGTTATTATTTGCATTTTTACATTTTATTTAGTGAATTTCGTAAAATATAAAATACCACATAAACGTAAAAGGTATGTTAAATATTTAGTATTTAATAAACTATTAATTTTCTAAATATCATAGAAAATAAGAACAATATCGACCTTAAATGTTTAATTTTGTTTGGGAAAAAGTATTAAAACCTTTCACTACGACCCTGGTCGTCCAAATTCGGTTAATCGTTTTATTGCAGGTAATGTTGGTTATTTTAGGGTGGATTTTTATTAGTAGGATACGCGACTGGAGCTTATAAGTTGAAAACTACTATACTATCGTCATAAAAACTATGGATGAGATTGATAGTGAAAAAAAGAACCTTTTTAATGTGAAGAAAAAATAGAATTGTACTAACCCTGGGGTTTTACAGGCTTAACACATTGAATTGTGCATAAAACAACTATTGTAAGGTCGGGAATCATGGGCGAATCAAGGTCCAAAGTCGATAAGATAAAATAATACTTAAATACAGTTTTTTTATTAAAGGGCATCTTTGAAACTTGTTATGCCATTATTTCTGTCTCTAGATTACCTGTAGGATCTAATCTGAAACCATACCTTAGAATACTTTAAAATCCGAGTGTAAGCAAATATTAAACAATAAAAAAAATTCTGATTTTTATGATTTTTATGTTACTTAGTTATTTATTATCCCTTTTTTTATTTAAAATCTATGAATCAAGTAGCAAAAACAGAGATCCACATTTATCCACGTACATAAATGAAGTTTTTATATTGGTTGTATATGCTACCTTTTTACATTATTGTAATTAAACACTAGAAATAAATTATAGAGCAGCAATAGATACAGCTTTTCTAGCTATTACACTAAGAAAACTAATAAAAATTAAATTTTTAACTTAATTTATACAAGACTTTTTAGCAAAGAAAAATGCATTAAATGTACAAGATTGTGGTTTTCTACAGATTTTTTCATTAAAAAAATTTGTAAATATGTGTTTAATACGATTGTATGAGCAAATTTGTGTGTTAATCTTTAATTCATTTTTTTTAATTAATACGATCGATAACAATATTAAAAGGGGCATGTTAATGGCATTATATTTTTAACATAAAAATTAATTTCACAACATAATGTTAATAATAAATGTGTTTAATAAACCATACTTATTAAACAAATTACGCATAAAAGATATATTTAAAAGTTTAAAAGACATACTATCTGCAAAAATTAAGGCCTTGTATGTAACCGGTAATAAGATTAACTTCAACTGCAGCTCTAGTTTAATCTGCTTAACTTGCCACTACTGCAATATTTGCACACAGGGAGCGTTAAGAACGATATAACATAGAAATAAATAGATCAGAAAGTAACTCTTCTTCATGAGATGCCCTTTGTTAAAATGTACCATGCCATAACTTTAGAAAAACTCTTAAGCCACTATGCCTGATGGGAAAGACTGGAAAAAGAAACTTCTGCTAATCTAGTATACCAATAACTCGAACACCAAACAAGGAGGTCAAAATAAGAATTTTTAAAGAAGTTGAAAATACTGGTAATTCTTGAGGATCATGCTAGAGTATTACTTGGACAGAGGAGCTTTTATACAATAAGCCCAAGACTGCTTAATCGCTCTGCACTAGTAAAAATAAAATTGTAATATAAGTTCATTTTGGCCAGCGTCCTGGGCCGCCAAAACCAACCAAGGGTTTAAGCATTATATTAGGTCTAATTACATATCAAACATAATTAACTTTTATTAGATAGGACCACAAAGATTTACCCGATAACACGTCATTGAATTTAAATAGAAAAAGTGTTCTTTAGTCATTGATTTTAACCAGGACTAACCAGAACTAAAATAATACTGCGGTAATAAAGGTGTTCCCGGCTTAAATTAAAAATAGAAAATTGGGTAATTTTAATTGGTATAAAAAGCTTTAAGAAAATCTAAGAATTGTTTGACAGTCACAAAAATATTATCCACGTGTAACCTTTAGACTATTCCGAAGAATTACCTAAAATGTATATAAATGGTATAAATAAATGATCCACTATTAAAAAAAAAAACTATTTAGTACTTAGGAACAACCAAAATCACAATTCACTTTATGGAGACGTATTGATATCGATGACGAAAAATGATACAAATTATACATTTAATATCTGTAAAAAACCATTATCCAAATTAAATGCTTTTCTCTTTGCCCTAAGTGTTAAAATGGCAATATTTCCTTCTATTTTAAAAGTATACATGGTCTTCTTAATGACGCTCGCTGCTATCTTCCAGTTACCAGCTTCTGTTATTGTCCTCCTAAAATATCTTGATAAGTTTCATGGTAAAAATATGTAATTTGGCCAGCTTATCCAATGGAATCGATGACAAGTGCATCAGCAATCACTTAACAAAATGTCTGTAGGTAACTATATTAACATAACTTTTTATGATTTTTATTAATATGGTGTTTGGTGTAAGCCCAGAATGTGTTTAACGTGTTAATAGGATAGAATGTTAATAATTTGTTAAGTCACTGCATTGGAAAACGCTGCTTTAGTCCTAGTTATAGTATGTTTTCCTTACCATTGGGCCGGGCTTGCCAAAGTCTCCTGCTCTACCACTTTCGCCTCTTAAGCCCATTGGACCCTGTAAAAAATATTTATTTAATTTGCAAATTTTAAAGCATCCGCTTAATAGCAGATCTTATAAAGTCCCTTAAAATATTAACTACTTTTAAATTCCAGAAAATAATAATTATTTATTACTCTGGCCTTTCTTAGGATTTTTCTCCACACAATGATAACAAGAAAATGTAATAATGGTGGCTTTTAACACTTACTCAGTATACAGTATGCCCTATTAAATAGTGAGTATACGTGGATCATTAATTGGTACGTTTTACAGAATAACTGCGGTTAATTAACTAGAAATTAGACCTAAAAAGTACGAAAAATAGCCCACAGGAACAATGCTAAAACTCCTATTTTATTAGGAACAGCCAAAGTCGAGCTTGGTCCTTAAGACGACAGACAGACAGACGTACACGTATGCTGATAATTTTTCGCCATATTTTTCATCAAATTTGGTTGGTTTAGATGGCATACTGCAGTCATATTGTAAAACCTATCAATAAATAATCAGCGTAAAGTCAATATTCACTAGTTAAAAGGGCTTAAAAAAGCTTTCGTGGCGAGCATTGTATTAACATTTTTTCACTGCCATTTTCATAAAAATAAATTATTTATGTTTGTCCTTCGAGAGATTAGCATGTAAATATTTTTTTTCTACAAACGCCAGTAAAAGTTTGATTTTTAATGCATGCTGTCAGTGTCTGAAATGTCATAAAACTGGTGTTAAAGTAATTACTAAATGTGTTGAATCCAACTGAAGTTATGGCACGTTTTTTCTTTAAGCAACTTATAAAAGCTTTTGAATGATTAATATTCACTAGACGAAGGGCTATGTACTTTTTATACTTTTATAGTACATATACAAGGTACCACTAATTACAAAGGTTCGTGGCACATTAGTTTTTGTGTCTGGTAAATGCACAATTAGTGAAGTTCCCAAATCTTTGATGTAATTTAATGTCAAATTACACAATTCTTCTCGACGACAGGCTTCAAATACACTGAAAATTGCTGCTACTTTTTGCATAAGATATATTTTATTCGGGGCTTCTGCGAGAAATTTGTCGATTTGATCTCTTGTCAATATTTTAGACTTTTTCGGTCGATATCCTTCACCCTTTCGATTTAAAAAGGCAACTAGCCTGTAATATTTATTAATGTTCATCATGACCTTTAACATGGAGTAATTTGACCAGAGCGTAGACGATTTCCATATTTTGGACTTTTTTTCAAAGTACGGTAAAGGAGCACTTTTTCACTGGCATTCTTGCCACTAACATTTTTCTAATAACACCATTTTAAGAAACGATCGTATGTAAATTCGTATTGTTGCTATGACTTACTAGGCAATAATTCAAAAGTAGTTTTGTTGGCAGCTTCTTCGATTTCCACTGGGAAAATTTATTTTTTTGATCACTTTTCATAGTCGAGGAAACGAAGAAATGCCCGAGGGATTTTTTGTGCAGTAAGATGGATTTGAATGCGGTTTTTTGCATTCAATTCGTATGAACGTCTACAAACTTTGTGAACAAATTTAATTAATGAGAAATGAAAAACTGCATTTGTTTAATAAAAAATGGATTTTCGAAATGCATTTAAAAGTTTGCAATTATAAAAAATTTATAATTAGGTAAATAATGTTGGAAATAGGGCCGAATTTGTTACTCGGGGGTTTATGAGGTCGCTGAAAACAAATATGATGTTATCAAGGGGCTGGTGCGCGCTAAGGATGGAGTAAAAGTCGTCTCCTGGAGTTTTACGACAAATCCTTCTAATATCACCCCATTTTTTTACTCAAGAGTTTTTTGTTGTTGCTGAACACGGATATGACATTGGCAAGGGCCTGCGGAGACCTGGTGCGCGCTAAGAATGGTGTAAACGTCGTCTTCTGAAGTTTTACGACAAATCTTTCTAATATTATCCCAATTTTGTTACTTGGGGGTTATCGAGGTCGCTGAACACGAATATGATATTGACAAGGGTCTGCGGAGTACTTAGGTGCGATAAGAATGGTGTAAACGTGGTCTTCTGGAGTTTTACGACAAATCCTACTAATATCAGCCCAGTTTTGTTACTTGGGGATTATCGAGGTCGCTGAACACGAATATGATAGTGACAAGGGCCTGCGGAGTACCTGGTGCGCGCTAAGAATGGTGTAAGCGTCGTCTTCTGGAGTCGTACGACAATTCATCCTAATATTAGCCTAATTTTGTTATTCAAGGAGTTTTTGTGGTCGTTAAACACGAATCTGATATTGATAAGGGTCTGCGGAGTAACTTGTGCGCGCTAAGAATGGTGCAAACGTCATCTTCTGGAGTTTTATGACAAATCCTACTAATATCAGGCCAATTTTGATTATTGGGGGATTTTTGTGGTCAGTGGGGGGCTTGCGGAGTACCCGGTGCGCAATGGTGTAAACGTCGTATGCCAGTACCCGGTACTAGATCATGGCCTTTGAGATACCCGGTGTCCGGATAGGTTGGTATTAATGTCGTCTTCTGGAATTTTGTGGTAATTTGTTAAACGTTAAAAATTATAATTTCTGCTTATAGTATTTATTCATAAAATTGTTTAAATAATATTTTAGTATAAAAATATATTTTTTTAAAGTTAAGTTTAATACATATTAAAAATAATTCATGCATCCTTTTCACTGCTTTCTTCTACTTCTTCGATATCCCCCAAGTAACAAAAGGTAGATACTCCGCAGGCCCTTGTCAATATCATATTCGCGTTCAGCGACCTCAATAACCCCCAAGTAACAAAATTGGGCTGATATTAGAAGGATTTCTCGTAAAACCCAGATGACGACGTTTACACCATTCTTAGAGCGCACCAGGTATTTCGCAGGTCCTTGTCAATGTTATATTTGTGTTCAGCGACCTCGAAAACCCCCCGAGTAACAAAATTGGGCTGATATTAGGAGAAATTGTCGTAAAACTCCAGAAGACGACTTTTACACTGTCCTTAGCGCGTACCAGGTACTTTGTAGGCCCTTGATAATATCATATTCATTTTCAGCGACCTCAAAAACCCCCGAGTAACAAATTCGGGCCTATTTTCATCGTTATTTACCTAGTTATAAATTTTTTGTAATTGCAAACTTTTAAATGCATTTTAAAAATACCATTTTTCTATTGTACAAAGGCAGTTTTTCATTTCCCATTAATTACAGTTGTTCACAAATTTTGTAGACGTTCATACAAATCGAATGCAAAAAACCGCATTCAAATCAATCTTACTGCACAAAAAATCCCTCGTAAGGCCCATTTTTGTGCTACGTTTCCTCGACTACCATCGAACAAGGTTTCGCGATTATTTGACGTTACTTGTCAACAAAGACAAATCAACAAATTTGATTTTTGTTACCTTAGCAAGTTATTTCATAGATAAATTAGATTTTAAAAACAATAATAATGTCGAAAATAAAAAATCACTAATTTGCACTTTTAATGGAGTTTGTAGAAAAAATAGTATATGATATACGTGCTAAAAACGATTTTTTGTTGTTCGAAGGCATTGAATACTCCGCCTACGGCGTGGTGTTCCAAACTTCCCTTCTCACAAAATAAAATTTCACTTTTAGCACTTATGTTATAAATAACTATTATTTGTGTAAATCACCTCTTAAAATACAATTGTACCCATGATAAATCAGTGGCGTGGCTAAGTAACCAAGGGCCCCGGGGCAAAAATAAAATTTTTGCCCTATCCAAACTGGTTAAGTTCTAACAGGTAAAAAATATAAATACTTTAAAGGCACAATGCTTCTTTATTATCAGCTTTGTCATTATCGTCCACTGAAGCGCATAACAAAGCAAAGCTAGCTACTAAGTAAAGGTGTAAGTTACACATATACTAAGTAAGAAGCTTTGCTGTTTATAGTGTTACAAAGAGGTAAAGCAGTAGATAATATTCAGTAAGTAGAATAATATTCATAATAAATCAGTGTCGAAGAAGTCAAATATTAAAAGGTGCAGTACAATTTTATTTATCATTATTAAAAATTTACGTTATATACTTTTCCAAGCTTTAGTTTTTGCAATGACTTCGGTTATGGTCCAGGAGCCAGTGACAGATTTACATGACCAATTTCCTCTTAAACGATAATTAGTGGAATGCATCAAAGAGTTGTAATATAAAGCTTTGTGAACGTCAGCTCACATCACATTGGGGCAATGAGCGGCGGTAGTCTTTTTAATAATTACAAAGCACAATTTTAAAATGATAACGTTAATTTACAACTAACTGGTATTTTTATTGTTGTTCATAAATATGAGGCGACAATAAAGTAACAATTCTTAAAAATATATTACCGTGTAACCAAAAAATCTAAAGTTTTTACCATGAGCTTAGTTAAGCATGCTCTTTAATAAACTTTAATAGAATTTTTCTCCAAAATAATTAAGAAAGCTAATAATTAATTGACCCCATTAAAATTACTTGGGATTTTCTATATCCCGCTCGACGATGAACCACCCGCAATATTCAGTCATTTTTTTCCGACTAAAAACTTGTTGAATTGTAACTTACCCAATATCTCGAAGAAAAAAGAATCAGCTGACTATAATATAGTACATTATACGTCAGCTGATCGCTCAAACATGAAAATAAAATATCTGATGATAGCTTATATGCAACTATGAATATGAATACAGGGTGTTACAGAATGTTGTGAGGAAAATTTAGGGCCAGATTCTACATCTAAAAATATGAAAAAAAGTTCATATAAACATGGGTCCGGAAATGCTTTGTTCTTATCATACGGGGTGTTTAAAGTTTTTCGCCCTTCATAGTTTATCTCACATTTTTCGAAAACCCGTGGAGATATTGAGATAAGTTTTGCTACACGCAAATGTATCATTATAGGTCACATTTACATGTACAAAATTATTTTCTAAGGGACTTACATCAAGGGCGTTTGTGCCGGTAAGTTCTTATTTTTAGCGAAGAAAATTATACGCCACTGGTTTTCGCAACAATTAGTATTGCTTTCTTAAAGCCAGTTTAATTCTGCTTAAAAAGTACCTCCTGAACTTTGTCGTACTGACTCACCGTTTTCGAAATGAAAATTAATTTATTAAATCGTATAATTAGCTGTTTTCGCAAGAGACCTCAAATATTTCAAAGGGTCAGCAGAAATATTCAAATGCGATTTACAGCATGCATTAAAGCAGAGGGAAGCCATTTCCAGCATTTGATCTAAAGTTTAAATCGAATACATTGTTTTTGAACAATTAGTACAAATAAAATATTAAAACTATAAATAATTCGGGAAACAGCTAAGTGTACTTTTATTTTTATTTCGAAAACGGTGAGTCAGAACAAAAAAGTCCAAGAGGTACTTTTTAAGCATAATTAAACTGGCTTTAAAAAACCAACATAAATTTTTGCAAAAACCAATGGTGTACAGTTTTTTCGCTAAAAATAAGGACTTACCGGCACGAACGCCGTTGATGTAAGTGCCTTAGAAAACAATTTTATACATGTAAATGTGACCTATATTTATACATTTGCGTGTACAAAAACTTATCTTAATTTCTTTACGGGTTTTCAATAAATGTGAAATAAACTATAAAAAACAAAAAACTTTAAACACCCCGTATCATAAAAACGAAGCATTTCCGGACCCATGTTTATCTGAACTTTTTTTCATATTTTTACATGTAAAATCTGCCCCTAAATTTTCCTCACAACATTTTGTAACACCCTGTATATGTCAGCTGGCTATATCTTGGTGCAAAAACCGTCAGCTGATACTTTAAGAGTTATAACGCAGGAGTTAGGCGGGATGATCTAACGCATCAGCTGACAGGGTTTTCTTCGACTCACTGCTGGCTGATTTTTTTTATTAGTAAAGAAGAAAGATTTGATTTTTTTTAGGAATGGCGAAAAATGACCCCCAACGAACCTTACCAAAAATTTTGTGGTTTGTCCTAAAGTCAAACCCCCCTTTTCCACCCAGAGTCTCCCTTTTTCCACCCATAAACTTGCCTTTTTGGTTTTTTCCCCCCCAACCCCGTAAACCTAAGCCTGCAAGGCTTCGAACAACAATTTTTGTTTTTACCCCCCGGAACCAAGGTACCTTCCTTTTTTTATTTTTTAATTTAAAAACCCTTTATTGATATTTTTTTTTTGGCTTGGCTCAGTAGGTCTATTAAACTTGGCCACACTAATAACTGATTTTTTTTTGTCCCCCGGGTTTGACCAAAACCAGTTTGAAATGTCGTTTTTCCCAACTCTTAATTTTGAAGGAAATCCAAACCCAAAGGCTCCGGGCCCTTTTCCGCCTATTTTTTGGTATCTCCCCTTTTCCTATCCCCCGGCCTGGTCGGCACCGTAATTTTTTTTTAAGGTTTTTCCAGGGGGCCGATATGTCCCCGATCAGCTGAAGTTTTTGAACTGTGGCTGATTATTAGTAACAAGCAGCTAACATTTTTATTTGGACAAAAATTACGTAGGTATCCTACATTATTCTTGTTATTTTAAAATGGTTTTTGTACCAAGATACAGCCAGCTGACATATATATTTATCCCAGATACATTTTTAGTTGAGAGAAAATCATTGAAAGTATTTTTTTCATGTTCGAGCGACCAGGTGATGTATAATACACCATGTTGTAGTCAGCTGTTTTTTTTCTTCGAGATATTGGTTAAGCTACAATTTAACAAGTTTTTAGTTGGGAGAAAATGACTGAATATATCGAGTCGTGCATCGTCGGGCGGGATATAGAAAATTCCATGTAATTTTTAATGGAGTCAATTAATTATTGGCTTCCTTAATTATTTTAGAGAAAAATTCTATTGAAGTTTATTGAAGAGCATGCCAATCTACGTCCAAGGTAAAAACTTTACATTTTTCGGTTATATGGTAATACATTTTTAAAAATTGTTACTTTATTATTGCCTCATATTTATGAACCACAATAAAAATAACAGTTAGTTGTAAGTTAACGTTGTCATTTTGAAATTTAGTGCTTATCATTATTAAAAAGGCTACCGTGGCTCATTGCTCCAACGGAACCGCAGCTGACGTTCACAAAGCTTTATGATACAACCCTCTGATGCATTCTACCACTTATCGCTTGAGAGAAAATAATTGACGAAATTTTTTACCTGGCTCCGGGACTATTAAATCCAGGCTTAATTCGGCCTTGTTTCAGCAGCAGCAGAAGTTACCAGAATTGTATAAAATAATACCATTGTCGATGGCATTTGGTCATTATTGTCATACATAATTGGTGAACAGTCTATGCCTGGCTCAATTCAAGTACAACTTGTGATAAAAATATTTGATTTTGATATTAAAGCGAAAATTTGGGGCGTATTGTATCAGAATATTTACTTTGGAATTGATCAAGCTTAACTGTTTGTTATAAAACCTATTTTTTTAAATCTTATCTCGAAAAGGGTTTTAGTAACCATAACCTTATATTACCATAAACATTTTTCCAGCCCTTCTTAGGAAAATACATATTCCGGTATTTTAACATTGTTTTGCTTTACTTACAGGTAAGCCCATTGGCCCTGGATCTCCTTTGCCTCCTTTTTCACCCTTAAAAAACATAAATACATTAATTACTTATATTAAATTAGTAAAGCGTAAAGAATTACTTTATATTTGTTATGATTTTTTAATAAGTAGCTATTCCAATCATCTATTGTAGGTCTTACATAGCCTGTACTCTACTGTCAGAAAGCAGCCGTTAAAATATATAATTTAACAATATTTTAATAATTTTGATTAAATAATTATTTTGCTTTTAACAATAACTTAGGTCAATATATTTTTGCATTATTTTAGTTACTGATAAAATATTTGCTACGTTATTTACAAGGAAAATGCAAAGTCACGAAACAGCAATAAAATTCTACGTAAAATCCACTATATGTTTATTATTAATCGGTATATATTTCTATATATATTATATTAAGTATTGATTAAATTTTTCCTTTAATACATATTTGAAATAATATTCTATTTAATTAGGCTATTTTCAATGATTCATTCTTGTTTCGTACACTCGCGTTTCGTACACTTCAGAAATTTACCTGAAGTATTCTCGATTCGTACACTGAATTATTTAATCAATTTTAGGCTTCTCGTTTCGAACACCGACCATTGTGACGACCCAAATAACCAGTCAAATAAATTAGTCTAGTCGAGAAGTGTGTTTCAGGCGAAAAATAGTTAGAATGCTTTAAAAAATGTGACTATAGCTTATTCGACGCGGAATGAAAATCTAAGAAAGGCGTTTTGAGGATTTTTTCTGCCAATAAAAAGTGCAATTGTTATTAACAAAAAACGAAATAAAAAAGTTATTTTGATTTTTGATGATAACCTAAAAACCATAAAATATAGCGGAAACAAGATTCTTGAAGAGGAGAAAATCTTCGATAAAAAAGTCCAAACTCCCAGAGTTCTATCTCCATTAATTATAATTTAATTTAACGCTAAAAATGGGTCACATTAACTTAAAATTAGTTTTTTAACAAGTTACACAATTGTCAATTAACAAAATTGTTTTGAACTTTCCTCCTCATTGTACATTTAAAAAAATGCTTAAATAATTGTCGTTTAAATTTTTCGCTTCGTAAAGCCTTTCTTATATACATACCTAACAAAATAATGCCATAAAAGTTTTAAAAAAATGAATTCTTTGCTTATAATAACTTAATAACTTTAACAAAAAATAAAAAATTAGAGTAATATAGTCAAAGTTATAAAGTTATTATAAACAAAGCATTAAAATTTTTAAACTTTTATGGCGTGATCTTGTTAGGTTTGTATATAAGAAGGGCTCCACGACGCGAAAAATTTATACGACAATTATTTAACATTTTTATGTACGGTGTCCAAAAAGAAAGGACGCCGGTGTATCTCAGAAAATGTTTATCGATTGCGTTGGGAAAATATTTTTAGTAAAAGTGGTCAAGAAATAGCTGGAAATTATTTTAAAGTTTCTGAAATGCGTAAGGCGTAACTGCAACCTTAAATCTAAAAAAGTGATCCTTCCTGGAATTTGTTTATTAAGTACTAAAAATACCTGATCTTTAAGTCGAGGTAATCTGAACCTTTTTGTTTGACAATTTTTGCTGTTTGTCTAAAAATAAAGTGGTGGGGTATTGAAAGTTTCTGTAAAACACCCTGTACTTCGAACGGCTGCGATTTACAGCTTTAGGTAGTTAAGAAGAGTTTTGGGCTATAAATCTTTTAAATATTTGAAGTTTTGTTATTCCACATGTCGCCGCTGGAGGGTTTTTCGAAATTATGACAAAAATGGTTAATTTTCTCAAAAAATTAAATGCATTGGTATATTTTTTCTTTATGAAAAGGTAGCTAAATAATGCTAATAAGCTCAGAAAACCGCATCCGATATCTTGTTTTACCTAATATTTAGACCAAAGAAAATTTTACACGTCAATATCTCAAAAACTATAAAAGCTAGAAGAAATTTTATAAAACATAAATTGTGTATTTTTACAAAACTCCAATGTAGGTTTTATAATATTTTATCTAAATGCAGTTCTTTACGAGTTATTATCAAAAAAGAATTTAGGGTGTACCTTGAAAAATCCTGAAAATTCGATTTTTTGATTATAACTGTAAAGTATTGCATTTAGACGAAAATATTTAAACCTAAATTAAAGGTTTTGTAGAAATCATGATGTGTCTCATAATATTTGTTGTAGCTTTTATAGTTCTTAAGATATTGCCGTATAAAATTTTCTTTGGCATAAACTTAGGTAAGGAATAAAGATATCTAGATACGGTTTTTCGCGAGCTGTTTAGACGTTATTTAGCTACCTTTATGAAAAAAATTATACCAATGCTTTAATTTTTTGAGAAAATTAACCATTTCTGTCGGAATATCGAAAAAAGCATCTGGGACATGTGAACTAACAAAACTTTAAATATTATAAAATTTTCCCAAGAAAGCTCTTCAACTAGCCTGTTGTTAAAATCGGTTTAGCGTTTGAAGATACAGGGTGTGCTTTAGGAAACCTTGAATACCCCACACTTTAATTTTAGAGATACAGCAAAGATTGTCAAACAAAAAAGGTTTAAATTATCCTCGACTTTAAAGATCAGGTATTTTTGTTAGGTTAATATAGCAAAATTCACAGAAACATCACTTTTTTAGATTCAAGATTGAGTTACGCCCCTAGCGGCCATTTCCCGAAACTTTAAAATAATTTCCGGCTATTTCCTGATCACTTTTACAAAAATATTTTTTCCCAACGCTATAAACATTTTCTGAGATAGAGCGCGTCCTTTCTTATTTGGACACCCGGTACAATAAAGACGAAAATTCAAAACAATTTTGTTTATTAACAGTTGTCTAGCTTATTAAAAAATTAGCTTTAAGTAAAATTTTCACCGGGAATAAATTTTTTAAAGTGTTCTAAATAAATCATATTTAAAAAAAATTAATTAACATTTAATGGCCTAAAAAAAATATTTAGTGTGACGTACTCGGTTTTGACGCCGAGCGAGCACCAAAAAATGTCGCACGGAGGCCCATCTTCAGCGTTAAATTAAAATTATAAATAATGGAGATAGAACTCCGGGACTCGAAAATTTTTTTAACGGAAATTTTCTCCTCTTTAAGGATCTTTTTTTGCAGTTTCCGCTATCTCTTATGGTATTTGAGTTATCAACAAAAATCGAAATGGCTTTTTTTAATTTTGTTTTTTTAATAACAATTTTAATATTTATTGGCAGAAAAAATCCTTAAAATGCCTTTTTCAGATTTGCATTCCGCGTCAAATGAACTATCGCTCAAATTTTTCGAAGCCTTCTAACTATTTATTGCAGGAAACACACTTCTTGACTAGACTAATTTATTTGACTGGTTATTTGGGTCGTCACAATGGTCGGTGTACGAAACGGAAAGCATAAAATTAATTAAATTATTGAGTGTACGAAACGAAAATATTTCAGGTAAATTTCTGAAGTGTACGAAACGCGAGTGTACAAAACAAGAAAACACCTTTTTAATACACGACAATAGTGTGTCACTTTTTATAGAACAAATAATTTGTTTTAGATGTTTTAAGCCAAGTGTATCAAATTTTGATATTTTGAACAAAATAGGTACTTTACTTTTTATTATATTTTTCATATACTTTTTTATTAATTTAAAATATTAGGTAATTCTTGTTTATTACACCTTTTATTAAAGTATTAGCTTTTTTAGACCAAAAAAAAATAAAAATCATCTTTAATTTATCATAACTGTTTTATAGTTCACAATAGACACAAAATATTGATACGTCTCTAATTTACTTTTTCATAGTTGGACTTTTATGAGATATTTAATTTTTAACTGAAATTAACAGAAACTTAAAAAAAAATTAAAAAATAGATTTTTAACGTAGTTATAATTTGGAATTCTTTAAATACAGTGAAATAAGCTATAAAGTTTTTGTAGGACACAGAAAAATAATAATAGAAAATGGTACTTACTGGTTCTCCTTTTATTCCATCCATTCCCCGATCTCCTTTAATTCCTGGGGGGCCTTGTAAACCTGGATTTCCTGGAGGACCTGGTGGTCCTGGTGGGCCAACAACCTAAGAAATAGTATTTCTTAATTACAATTTCCCTGCGGGATTAACTGGAATTTGCAGAAAGTGATTTAAATAATTATCTTTAATTAATTTGATCGTTACTTGATGGAACTCCGTCAGTGGCGGCTTTAGAAAATTCAAAATTTATCTAAAAAGTAAGACATGGGACCCACACTAAATATACAGGAGTTTCGAAAAAATGCACGGCCAAATTTAAGAAGGCGATTCCTCATTGAAAAATATATAAAAAAAGTTTTTTATAAATATGGCTCCGAAAATGCATAAGAACAAGGTGTTAAAACTTTTTTTAAAAAATAGGTTTTTTTGTAATTATCTTGGATACCCTGTAGGTGATTTTCCCAAAATTCGTCAGTGCTAATTAAATTGAAATTATTAAGTGGATTGGTTTTATTTTTTTTCTCGAAAACAAAGCTAGATAAGCTTTTAATTATTTGCTTTCTGAACCATTAACATATATTCTTCAATTTAATTTCTTGGGACTTTTGATTTACATATATTTTAAAATTAAAAGCTTATTTCTAATGTTTCATATTGTTTAATTTCAAACGTTTCGGCAAAAGCCTTTATCAGTGTTTATACATCTAAAATTAATATGGCAGTGGTTACTTATAATTATTACGTCTTTGTGTTACATAAAATGACTTTACAAATTTAAAATAAATTATTTTTTCTTCCTAGAAGGAAATCTGACCATTAACAATAAAAAAACTTTAAAACACTGATATAACATACGCCTACAAACATTTTAAAATTTCAGGATAGAATTAAACTATTATTTAAAGGGCCCGCCTTTCCTGAGACAAGATAAGAGTCCAAAACATTTTTTTTATTCGTAATTAATGTTAAAAACAGTTTTATAAAATATAAAGGATAGTATTTGTTGTTTTTAACATTAATTACAAATTTAAAAAAAAATGTATTGGACTCTTATCTTGTCTCAGGATACGGCAGGAACTGCTAACTGCCGTTTCAGTATAAATAAATGGTTTAATTGTGCATGTCCTGAAGATTTTAAAATGTTTGTAGGCGTATGTGTATATAAGTGTTTTATTGTTAATGGACCGATTTCCTTCTAGGGTAAGCCCAATACATAATTTATATTGTAAATCTGTAAAGTCATTTTATGTAACACACAAAAGAAAAACGTAATAATTATAAGTAACCAGTGCCATATTAATTTTAGATGTTAGTTTATGCTAATCCACTACCAAATGATGAGGACATTTTGAAACAAAGAATTATACAAGCTGTAGAAGCAATATCCCTAAAAGAAATGCGGCGCAGTTGTGGATATCTTAGAACCCAACTGGAAAAGTGCTTTTTTTCATGGTGAAGCCAGTATTTGAATAATTCGAACATTATAATTGATGTTAAGCTTAAGCTAGTTAATTTTGATGATCTGGTTTGGTTAACACTATCAGAATTTATTTGTAAAAAAAGCTATACAAAATCAAAGGTATACCTACAAAACTTTTTTGTAAAATGCAAATTTAAACCAAAAAAAAAAACTATCTAAACCTAATAAAAACCAATATCCTTAAAGATATGATAATTTTAAACAATTTTCTTAAGTAGCATTTTGTTAAAAACTTTGAAATAGGGGTACTTTATTCTTGTAAAAAAATGAATTTTTAACTTTTGGGACACCCTGCATACAATTTTTACTTTCTTTTATCGACAATCGTATTCTCTCGGCAAGCAAAACTTTTTATAACAAATGATTTTTTCTCGAAAAATGCCCTCTTGT
This sequence comes from Listronotus oregonensis, assembly GCA_019359885.1. Classification (NCBI taxonomy): domain Eukaryota; kingdom Metazoa; phylum Arthropoda; class Insecta; order Coleoptera; family Curculionidae; genus Listronotus; species Listronotus oregonensis. The sequence continues at coordinate 53,362 of JAHBCN010000299.1, forward strand.
CTACCCCATCTCGGACATACTGTATTTGCAAAAGAGTCAGTGCCTCACTTTTAAGATAAAAAAATTGAAAATCCTAGAGCTGCTGCTTAACTACATAATAACTAAATGTAATAAAACATTCTTGATTTTAAAATCTCGTTTATATTTACAAATTGTGACGTATGTTTCGCTAACACTGTAGCTTCTTCGGACTAGTAATCTAAACTATTATTAAGACACATACCTACACTACAAATGGTTTACATTTTCCTAGGTAGTAAGTATATATGGTTAAAAGAATATCTAGTAGTTTTTTTTTTTTTAATAATAATATAATAGCTGTTCTTAAAAATTATTTACTGGAAAGGTTATTATCAGTGGCAGCTCGTGCTTTGTCTAACAGGGAAAGGTCAACATACAAAAACAAAAAATAACATACATCACACACCATTTAGACAGGTAATGTTTAATTTTTTTATAATTGAGATAATATTAATATATACACACCAACTCTGTTTCTTGAAATAAAACTTCATTCTTCTGTTTTAGTCAGCAATTAACTTTTCAATCACTTTTTCAATAAAGTTCAAAATTTTACTAATCATAAATCAGTAGACATCTTTAAAAGATCATTTAATCTTGCAAGAAAATTTAATCTTTCTTTGCTCATAGTATTTGTCAAAAAACTTTTGATTAATTATAAAGTTTAAACACCTTTCAGTTTCGGATGTAGTTATTGGAATGTTAACCAATTTTTTTAAAACCTGAACAACTTTTTGAAATGCATCAATTATTGTGTCTTCACTGCCTATAAAAAGACCTAATTGTTCTTAACGTGAAGGCGGAAATACACATCCAAACACGAGCTGATGGGAAAATATGCAAAAGCCCCAAAGCAAGCCGCGACGTCGTCGTGTTGTCATGGCAACTGCGACGTATGTTGCAGATTCCAGACTAGCTGCATCTCAGATCTCGGCTGCGCTCGCAATCGTGGAGTAAAATGATTCAACGGTTTATTACGAGGGCTGCCCGATAAGAACGTAGAGATTTTGTGCAGGATAATTTGTTTTAAATTATTGACTATACACTTATGCTTTTTCAATACATTGAATTAATATGAATATATATGTATTTTAATTATTAATCGTAAATATAAAAATAAAAATATACATATATTCTACTATCTATTAATCATTTTTTTCTGGAAGGCCGGGCCCCAGAGCCCTCCCTCACAAGCCGCCACTGATTACTATATATAATAAAATTTAATATTATAAACAAAAGAAACACGAATAACCCGCAATACTTTACGATAAAAAAAATATTTGTTTATTTACCTAGTATTTATTAGGAAAGTACTAAAAAATAAATAAAAAACAAATTATTTACCACTTCTCCGGCTGATATTATTTCACCAGTTCCATCTCCCTGAAACAGTATAGAAAAAAATACAAAAAAGATAGGGTCGTCACACAAACACATTAAATCTAAATTCATTAGTAAAAAGCAAATATAAGTCATTAAGTAGGAATGGAAAATAATAAAGATAACTCGAAAGAGAAAAGAAAAAAGTAAATATTTACCTGTCGCCTTCTAAGCTTCTTGTACTTCTGTAATGTAAATATCCCGAGAAAAAAGAAAACAGTATATTAGATTTTGTTTAAAAAAATATTTAAAGCTAAATAGAAAAAGAAAAGATAGCATAATTACAGCTTGAATTTACATAATGATTATCGTCTAAACAAGAATGTATTTACTTTTTTTTATAATAAGTTAATTTCATTTAAAATTAGGTTATACACTTCTTTTAATTTATTGACTTTACAAAAAAGTTCTTATTGGCCTTTGAAATTAAATACCTTAAATAAAACAGTTCTTAAATATATTTTGTAGATGAGATAGATTTTTAAATTTTGTTTTGTAATCGGGAATATAAGCTCGTTTCATGATAGTTTCTTTATTCTTAGTAGGACTATAGTCAGTTCATAAGAAATAACACAGCTTCTACCCTACAGAGTTCAATATGTTTGGCCAAGTTTAGATTTTTTTAAAATATTTTTTTATTATTTTATTTTAATGAAATTTATTGGTTACTTAAAAATATTGAAGGTTATTTATAAATTTTAGAAAATGTTTTATTTTTATAAATGATTTATAGACCTAATTATACAGTGCTTTCATTTCAAAACGAATTACCCAAAATATCTTTTTTTTAAAAAAAGGTAATTCTTTACTTACCGGGCCCACAACCGATTTTATTGAAATTTTGTAACAGGGGTTTTTTGGGGCGATGATCACGAATAACGATTAAATTTTGTCGGACACTTTTGGTTTTTGAGTTATAACGCTCCACTCGGACCAAACCTCAAAACTGCACAAAGTTTCCTAAAATTCCTCTTTCTTAAAACTGATTACACCCAAAATAGAAGATTTTATGGAAATAAATTTATTATTTTATAAGATAAATTTAAGTTGACTTTTTTTGTCAAATATTTTTTATAAAAAAAAGCACAACAAACACTTCCCAAAAATATTATTTTTACTTTTATAAATGTCAACAAAATTGTTAATGAATTGTGGATTTTAGACAGTTTTATGTTGGTACGCCAGGGACCCTCAAAACAATTGAATGACTTACTTTTTAAATTAAAATCGCGAAAAATAAAAATAAAAATAAAAACAACTGTTTCGCGGGTCCCTGGCGTACCAACATAAAACTGTCTAAAATATCTAGACAATTTTGTTAGTTGACATTTATAAATCACCTCCCCACCTCCAGCTAACCTGACTTTGATATGTCAAATCGCAAGCCTCATAGTGTGACATCATTACAAACGGCATACAATGTGTTAGATAGATAAATAGATAAAAAGTTTATCGAGTTCAAATAATTTATTTCATCAAATGCTTAAAATGCGCGCGAGACAATAATAAAGCCTCTTTTGAAATTCCTCGCATACTAATATCTGTGCATTTATTTCACTGATATTTTTTTGTGGTGCCTAATACAACAAACACGGAAAATTTTTAGGAAATTTTCGATCCAGTTGAATATTATTGCTAGGATTATCATTTTAATATCGTTAGTTTACAATTAAGAATCGTAATCTTAAAATGGTGTATAATCTAGCCGAAAAAACAGAAATAGAACCATAGAAACGTGGGGCATAAGTAGGTGCTGGAATTGGGTCGTAGGATTGAAGAAACTGGTTCTGCATGCAACAAGAAAACTACAATGGAAAGAGTTGTACACAAGGCTTGCCAGATTGAGGTATTAGGACAAATCGTAATAGACCCAACGCTGTCTATTTCAATAATCTTTAAACCAACCAATATTTCTACCGATTCCATGCACAAAGTTTAAAAAAAGAATAAGTTTTTTCCATACAAAATTTAAACGTTACATAAACTTAGCGAAGATAATTACAATAGAAGAATACAATTTTGCGAATCAATGTGCTAGCAAATTAAAGAAGATTCTCATTTGATCAAAAATATGTGCGTTACTGACGAATAAACTTTCTTCTTAAGAGTCCATTCGCGCCGCGAAAATTGGATCCAATTTAGGGTTCGGGGCATAATGTTTTTCTCAACAACGTATAAGTTATAATTTTCAAAAACTATATGAAAGCCAACACTTAAATCTAGACTTCTGCTGTAATAGTTTTTTAAATTTGGATTTAGTTTTTAATATTTTCTTGAGTGAAAGTCACCCTAAAATCGGTTATGTTTAGATACTATTTTCTCTTAACTCGACTCATATTTTAAAAATCCGCTACAGCAGAGGCATAGATTATTTCCTTACTTTTAAAATGGTGTATAACTTATGTCATTTAAGTGAAAAATAGTTACCGAGAAACGTTATCTCCTGTAGGCTTGCAATCGGAAACAACATCGCATCGATACACCGAATTTGGAAGAACCTAAATAAAATATAATAGTTTTAATGCGGCTATACGAAAATTGTGGTGTGGGAGTTTGTTAGTCTCCGTCCACCGTCTCCACGTCCTTTCGCCCGACCCCTAAGGTGTAGCGTAAATGCACTCTTAAATGTATGTAGATATTGGGATTATAAAAACCGCACTTATTTTAGGAAAGTCATACATCATTTTCAAAAAAAAAAAATCAACGTCTGGGCAGGTATTTTTGGAAACGAAATTATCGGGTCAAACTGGTCAGTTGTACCTAAACCTTTTGGAAAATATGATATATCCTTTTATCATCCTGGAACTGGAAAATCCAGTGAATTAAAATGGTGCTATGGAACTCAGTGAAGATAATTTGCATTTCCACTAAGACGGAGCTCCTCTTCTTATGCTTTTGCAGTTCAAAAGTGGCTCAATAAATTGTTTCCAGGCAAATGGATTCTCAGACGAGTTGCATTGAAATGGTAAGCCTGGTCTCCAGACTTAACTATTTTGGATTTTTTTTCTCTGGTGTTATTTAAAAACTAAAGTGTGAAGAACTTTACCTGCGGAGAAAACTTAACTTAAAGATAAAATTTTACGAAGTATTCGAGTAATTTCAAAACTGGCATTATTATGGTCTCGCCAATATTGGCGCACATTTTAAACATTTGATAAAATTAACAATTTAAACACGATAAACTGTTTATTATTAACCCCTTTTTCTTCTAAGTCGTCCACCGATATCAAGTTTGTTGGTACGATTGGATATCAAATTGAATGCCGTTTGCAATGATGTGTCATACTATGGGGTTGTCATTTGACGTATTAAAGTGAGGTTAACTGTATCAAATATGACATTAAACTTCTTCCTGTATATCCAAATCGACGTGTTTTTTTTTTTATAAATATATTTAGTGTGGTTCATTTTGAAATAAAAGTACTGTATAAAAACACATTTTTGTTTGTATTTCTAATTAAAATGAAAAGCATAGGTTATAGACTCATAACAGCCTCAAGAATTTTGGTTTCTTGGTATTACTCACCGATTCGCCTTTTTCTCCCTTTTCCCCCTTCTGTCCTGGATAACCTGGTGGTCCTGGAAGCCCAGGTGGACCCATTAAACCTGGTGGTCCAATATCGCCATATTCACCCTTTTCTCCTTTAGGACCTAACTGACCCTAAAAGTATGCATACATAAAAAAATTAAAAATGTAAAATATTTTTGACAAGTTTTTTATATTTAAGACTTGTAATTGTAATTAGTTATCATATATATTAAACAAGTGTATTATTGGGAATAATTTTGTCGAAAATGCAGCTATCCTTATCACAGGACTTTCAAATAATTTTGGATTTGGGTACCAAAAATCTTTTCCAGGTTAATGACTCGAAAACGTAATCATGTTTGCAGTCGCAAAAAAAAGTTTACCAACACACATTTTTACTCACGTATAAGATCTGCAAAACTTGTTACTTTTAAGCACGGTCAGTTGGCACAAACATATATATTATATTCATAGCAACAGCAACTTTTAAAAAGCTCGAATTTGTCTTTCGAGCCAGAAATTACTTCTCCTCTACTAATCTGTATACTTTGTGTATACAGGATTGGCAAGGTAAGGGCTTGGGAGAGAATTTTAATGTAATGGAGTAGAATCCATATGGTATGACCCCAGATTAAAAAGAGAACGACAACAATTTCCCCTATCCCACTTCTAATACAACGGCGGTCGACAGCACCTACGATTCGTTAGGATAATGTCGACAGTGTTGTCATTTCGTAAAATATTTATGAGCAATTTTAGAAATGTTTTAAAAATTATTCATTTTATAAAACTTTTCATTTAAAAAAAGTTACGCGCTTAGCAAAAAAAAGAAATTTGTAAAAAATATTAGTATTTTAGAATGGTTAAAGATACTTAATTATTTTAATAATAGGTATTTATTATTTTATCGAGCAAGACAACATAAATAATTTCATTTGCAAATACTGCAAAAGGAAATTATACCAGCTGTGGTAAATGGTGATTTCGAGAAAATTTGGTTTCAGCAGGAAGCCTGTCCTGCTCATAACGCAAGGTCAGTTCAGGAATTTCCCACTAGGACTTTTTCTGAACGGCTTATTTGTGGCAGAGGTACCATACCATGGCCGGCAAGGTCACCGGATTTGACTCATGTTGACTTTTTTGTGGGGTCAATTAACTCAACTAATTTATAGGTATCCACATTAGAGGCCTGTTAATTTAGTTGAGTTAAGGGCAAAAAGATTCGACATTACTAACTCCATTACATAGCGAAGCGATTCCGTAAGTCTATCGTGTCGTTTTTTTTTGGCGTAGAACCAGATCAAACCTGTTAGGTTTCTTTGGGTATGTCACCGGGCACATGAAATCAAATTTTACGACATTTTTTTGTGGTCTTGAACTTTTTAAATTAATTAGAAGTGATTTTTTCTTATTATAAAAATTTTTTTTAAAAAGAAAATTTTTTTGTGTCAAATTAAATCCCACACTGTAGCGCTTTTAACCTTATAAACTGTTTGGGCACAATTCGCACTTTGATTCCTTTAAAAATCAGATAAACTAAAAATATATATTTTTTGTATTGAAATTTTCACCAATCGACAAACTTTTTTTATTTTTGAAAATATTTTTATACATATAGCGAAGAAAATATAGCCAATTAATAACAAAAGTTTTTGAAAAAAATTTCCTAGAGCGTATCGTTTGGAAACATCGATTTTTTTTTCAGACGTAAAAAAGTGTCATCGGGATCCAATAGTTCTCGCATGCGGATAGCGTGCGTAAAAATACATTAGTAGTGGTGGTTGTCGAAATTTAGAGTGTGCTGTATGTATTAAGAATTCTAAAACAATAAAGCGCATTATTTGTAAGAAAATTGTGTATGATGGATACAAATTTGTGATACAAAGACCTAGAATACAAGGATTGTTTTCATTACTATCAAGTGCTAAAAAAAGGCAGGAAAATCTAGCAAAGGAAATTTTGTAAAAAAAAAGGTATTTTAAATGGCGAAATACAAATAAAATATCATATAGACTGTCGTAAATCTTACACAAATTCTCAAAACTCTCATATTTGGCAATCAGACAGTGGCGCCGATCCTTCAAATTATTGTGGCACTAAACTTAAATGCCATAGTTTCAATATTAGAAAAATGTGCTTTTTTGCAACACAAGTAAAAATAAAAAGAAGAAAAGTTTAATAAAAAATCGGTTTGAACCAGTAATTTAAATATTATTATGTACTACATAGTCCATTATATTAGTTTAGATTTTGTAATGAAACAAAATACGAATTTTATCCTTATAAATAATGTTTAGGGTATTTATTTCTATACATAGTACTGAATCTTTTTAGGTAGTGAGAAAGCTATCTATTAAAAAATTAATAAAGCTGCCAGGAATAAAAATAACATTAATATGATATCTAAATTAAGTGGCTATAAAGATTTATTTGCATTTGATGCAAAATATCATAAATTATGTTACAGCCACTACATATCTGAAAGAACGATAAAATCGCACAAAAAATAGGAAAATGGTTCCCAATACTGCCTCGAACCTATCCAAGAATAATTCGACAATATCTACCTCTTCTGCAAGTATTGGTACTGAGTAAACTTTATTAAGAGCTGCTGCCATACTACGTAGTGCAATGGCTTTATGTCAACCCAAAATTGAATTTCCAACATGTACTTGTGTGAAAGAAGGTCTAAAATGTCGTAAGGAGTGTAAATCTCGTTCCTGTAAACATTATTAAAGACTTTGAGGCAGAAATGAATGAAATTTACGAAGAATGCTAATAATGAAGCGCCTAAATAACTACTTACATATTACATTTTTGGGTCTGGTAAAGAAAATCACCCACGGAATTGGACGATTTTTAAATTAACAATGTGCTTTAAATATTATTATTTAAGACAAAAACATGCGGATAAAGTGGTTTTTACCAAGAAAATCGCAATTGAAATTATAAAAATTGGTCATTCTTTGACATTTTATTTTAAATATTTACGATTTGTAATTTGTGTAATGCATGTAATAAATACATGCGCCACTTCAAGACGTTTAGAGTATTGCCATTTGGAATTAAGATTAATTTATAATAAAAAACTTTGCCATTACCATTAGAACTATTTTCATTAAATCAAAAATATTTGAAATTCGAGCTAGTTACAAATATAATTAGGGAAAATAAAAAGCCGCATTAACTAACCAGCACTAACCATGACCGACCAGAACGGCGCATTTATAAGAAAGAAAATTTACAATTTAACAAAGAAAACCTAACCGGAACTAATCAGGAACTAACCAGAACTAGGTAATAGTTTATAAGTTATTGTTTGTTAGTTCTGGTTAGTTTTTTTCTAGAAAAAACAACTTTCAATAATAACAAACTATTACAAAACATCTGGCAATATTGCTTATTCCAGCAGAGACACATCAAGGAACGGCAACGTATCATCTCTTTATATGGAACAAAAAGAAATTATATATTCCTGTTTAAAAAAAAAACGTTCAACGAAGCCCTAGTTTATACTTTATGTACTATGTTTCTCAAATTTAATTAAAAGACATAAAGCATCCGCAATTTTTTGTTGCTCAAAGTGTTTTAAAAATGATGAACTCTTAAATGTATAATCAAAAACTCCAACAAAATTAAAAAAAAACTGTTATTAAAGAAAACTGTGCAGGAATTAGATAGAATGTTTTTATATAAAGTATTATGCTTGTCATTTTTTTTGCATTATTTTTTATAACGTTGTAACATAAGTGTCAGGCCTTAAACAAAAATTAAATCGGAACTTCGGCTAAACAGATTAGGATTTGGCAAAACCAAAAAAATTTGGCATCATGAAAAGTAAAAGCAATGTATAAAAATGTCGCCTGGTTTCGGTTCTAAATTACAGTTAAAATAAAAATTTTACAATTAAAAACTTTTAAAACTCTAAATTTTATTTTTAGTTAGTTTGTTTTGTTAAGTTTAGTTTAGTTTGGCTATACCGGGTGACAATGAAACTACTGGCCACTGCGTTCTTGCCAAATAGATAGAAAATTGAAACTTTGGTAATTGTTAGAATTGAATTGAAGGAATATCTGGAAGGAAAACAATTTACTGCAGGTACCACTACCGGAGGTACCGGTACCAACTTTTTTATTTTAAATATAACACCCTGTTTATTTTTTGGTATTTGGATTCTATATTAAATTCTAAATAACTTGCATGTACATGTCCTATATGAAATGTTAACGCTTTTTGAGAAATTTAAACTAAAAATTTGCCTATTTTCCAAACTTATTGAATTTTGAAGAAAAATCACTAACCATTTAATAAAAAATGTCACTGTTAATATTAGTTTTTTTGCTGTACTACTTTATTAAATGTAAAAAGTGAAGATTTAACTATTTTCAAGGTAGTTAGTTGTGGGAGTACAAAATTTTTATTTTGATTAACTGATGTGAAAAAACAGTTGAACTTCACTGGCTAATACTTTTAAATATTCTACCCATCTACCACAAAAGCAACTGTCTCTGACGCCGTAAAATCAAAAATGGTTATAAAAAAACCACCTAAAGGTACTCCAAGCTAAATGATACTGATCTAGTATAATCGCTGAAAATAATGTCAAGTTAGCCATGGTCCATACACCTGCTTTTTTAAAGGGCTTTGTCTAAGAAGGCTTTGATGTAAAAAATTCTGAGTAAATATTTTTTATTTAAAAATAAGCTAAAATGGAACTACATTTATTAATCCTTATATTAACATTTTTAACAATAAAAAAAGGAAAATTGCCAAAGTTCATTCGTAATTCAAATGTTTAAAATGACTACCATTCTGCTGAATACGTGAATAAAACCTTTTCACAATTTTTCGCAAAGCATTCTTTCTTTGTTCAATACAAAATATTATTAATTGCCACTGTAATTCTTTTTCTTAAATCTTCTAAGTTTTCTGGTGGCGTAGCATTCACTTTTTTATTTATTTTTCTGGGAAGGGTAAAAAAATCTAGTGGTGTTAAGTCTGGCGATGTTGCTGGCTACCTAACAGGACCGTTTGTCCTAATCCAGTTAGCTCTCTCCATATGTATTGTGGAGAAATTCAACTACAGTACGAACTAACCAGAACATTGCATTTTGGGCTTCGGCCAGTAAAAGGTTTTGCATAAAATTTTTAAGTCCATTTTCTAAAAACAACAAATATTGTTCTGTATCTACTGGTCGTTAAAAAAACGGGGGTCCTACAATTCTGGTTCCTAGAACGCCCAGCCACACCTTAACCCCAAAACGTTTTTGAAAAGCTTCTTCTCTAAATAAATGCCTATATTTGTAAATGTCGATTCGTCAAAAAACCGATTTAATTAAGTTAACACAGGCCAATACGTTTTTTCAAATTTCTTGCTTATGCTATGTTTTTTTATTATCGTTACCTAAAAGCTTCTTAAAATAATCTCCAAGTCAGGGAAAGTAATTTTTGGAAAGTTAAGTTCGATCGGGATATCGCTGCGCATAGAGTTGTTTTTTAGCTCTTCTTTTATTGTAAATATATTTTCCATAAATGAGGAGCATATCAACTTGTTCGGCTTTAGCAAATACTCTTTGCTTAATGTTTTAGTTTTGGTTTAGTTCTTTAAACTTCAAACATTTTTTTTTCAAAATAAAACTACTACATTGCCATAAAACAATTTAAATGAAGGCATATTGTCATTCTCATTTGTTTATCAAAGCCTACTTAGCCAAAGTCCTTCAAAACTGCAGGTATTTTGACATTGGCTAAGTTGATGTTACTCCCAGCGATTATAATGGATCAGTATCATTCAGACTGGAGTAACTTTGGGTAATTTTTTATTTTATAACCAATTTTTGATTTTTCAACGTCAGCGAATCAGTCAGAATGCTTTTGTGGTAGATGGATAGAAAATTTAAAAGTAATTAGGTTAGTTTTGGTTTGTTCTGATTAGTGTATACGCCGATATACGCTCTCTCTCTCGCCCCTTAAGCTATGCATAATGCTGTTCGCAGCTAAAAAATTTCCACCAAATTGTTCTGGCTTTTTGAGATTATTTATCTTTATGTACCTATATAACTTTCCCAAAATGTCAAATTGCCTCAAAACATATTTGTAATAAAGAAATCCTTCAGCCAGACCTGGTCTTTCATGTTTAGGGGTCCTTTAAAAACAATTTCAAAAATTTTCATAGTCCCTTCCGAACCTACTCAAAATTATTTACCAGCTCTCCTACTACAACATCGGTCCTCTTTTTGAATCGATTCAACTTTTTATAGAGGTGCCCCCAGTATCGTGTTCTAAAACTAAGGCGTTTGCTTCTCCTAGAGTGCCACTACTTTCGATTGTGTTATTCTAGATATAAATGCAAGATGTCGCTGGCCTGCTTATTCGTTATTAAAATTGTATTTCACATAAGGGTAAATTACCAATTTAGGCTTTGCACTACAACTTTTTTGGTTTCTTAGTTTTGTCAAATTAATATTTAAAAAATTTAGTAAAAAAAACTTTTTTGAAATCATTTTGGCTTCATTAGTTAGTTAGAAAGATATTAAATTTTATTTGCTCTCATAATTTAATTTTATATATTAGTCTTACTTCAAATTTACCTTTCTTTGCCAAACATAAAATTATTAAATATAATAACATAAATAAAACTAATGTTAAACAATAATATTAATATAATATATATATACCACCATATTTTTAAAGTTTGTAAAAAATAACCACTTTTTAAAAGTGTCTTATTTGTGGATGTGGCATACTTTTACTTACAGGTAATCCAGGAGGACCTTGTGGTCCAGGTTCTCCATTTGCTCCTGGTACTCCCGCTGGTCCAATGACGCCCATATCACCTTTTGGGCCTAAAAAATGGTAATTAATACACCAACAATAAAAATAGAATTATTGTTACTTTCTTTCTTAAAATCATTCACTCTGCCAAAAATGGCAAACTCTGATGACAACACTTTTATTAACCTATAAAAAATCTTAAAAACCCGTATTTTATACTGTCTGATTATAAATCAAAAAACACAACCTACAGTTTTTATTTGTGGCGCAATTCTTAGGTCTTTGCGAATGCTTTAAAACGAGAAAAAGTTTATCACGGTTCCGATGGGAACCCGGTAAAAATGGCCCCCCACAGTCCCAAAAATAAGTTTCCCGCGAATATCTGCCAAAATATGCGAAAAAGAGAATTTTTGTTTAAACAAAAAATTAAGATCACCTTGAAATCTACAAAAATGGTCCTTACCATTTTTTTCGCAACACCAATATTTTTCTCAAAAACGGCCGTCGAAAAATCCATAACATTTCACACTGGATAGATGTGGCTAAACGGCTTAAAAATGCAGATGAGCAAAACATTTTTTTATTAAAACGCTAAAAATATGGCAAAGGAAATTTCCTAGAATTATTAAACACTTGCTAGGGTCCCATTATAAAAAAGAAATGTTAATAAAAAACCATTTTTTCAAAAAATATCAATAAATTAATGGGATTCTCTCAAAATATTGTGAAAAAAATCTTTGACCACTTTTTTTAATATTCTCGAAAAATCAGAATGGACCCAAACTCATATGCAATAGGTACGGGTTTTCCCATTCCGATGAAATTTGGATAATTAAAAAATGTTCATTATTGCCCGAGTAATGGAAAAATTCGTCCGCCCGCCTATAAGTGAATCCATGAAGGTAGCGTCATTTTAGCGGTAGAGCGGCAGCTGAAATGAGGGGACTTTTGGGTCCCGTTATCTCGAAAACTATCGATTTTTCGAAAAAAATTATAAGGACCATTTTTGTAGATTAAAAGGCGGTCTTCATTTTTTGCTTTAACCAAAATTTTCAATTCGCATATTTTGGCAGATATTAGCCGGAATCCCATTTTTCGAGCCACGAACGGCCATTTTCAGCTCTTTCCCACCTGTAAATGTCGATAAACTTCTTTTTGCTTGAAAGCATCCCCGAAGACCTAAGAATTGCGCCACAAGGGAAAACTGTACAGATTTATTTACAGCTTTGTCTCTTCACTTACTGTATAGTATAGATTACAATATTAGATAGCAATATTTAATTTAATTGGTAAAACAAAAAGAATCCTAACATAAATTAAGGAAATATGAGGTGCTGTCCAGACTAACGAGCTATTTTAGGTTTTTTTTACTCGTTTGTTCTTAACTTGTTACTCTACTTACTATGGTTGCCAATGTATACCATTTTATACTAAAAGGGTCATCGAGTTTTCATTACTTTTTTAGATCTTCTCAAGATGCTGTTTTTCTTTGTATAAAATAAGCTATGTGCATGTCATAATATTAAATGTTTTTCTTGAGTACATTAGGAAAAAAAAAGAATTTTAATATAATTGAAAAGAGCCTAGAAGTGCTGCTAAATCTACCGCCACACATCATGGATCATAGAGGAGTCCCAGGACTCGTGGATAAAAACCCCAGAACAGCAGCAGGCGAAAAAAATGCATAAAGGATTACTCGCGTGAATTTACACGGGACCTTATGAATCATAACAGGAAGGTAGTAAGAATCATAATAGACCAATTATTAGGTCATTATAAAGTTAAAAAGTACCTGGAAACAATGGACCTGACAAAAAAAACCTGTGTAGGTTCTGCCAGGAAGAAGAGGAAACTGTAGAACCCCTATGGTGCCACTGCGAGGCCCTAGGTCGTCTGCGGTTCGCAAGGTTCCGTAAGGAAAAACCCAAAGCATCAAGATTTACTTAGGAGCGAATCTTGAGTCTATGGTGGATCCACAATAAACCTATGCAGGTAGAGGATATAGAATCCAACTCCTGACCTAATCTAATCTAATCTATTCTAATCTAATAGTTAGTTTTTGCCAAATATTAAAATTTAAGTTTTAAATAATTAATTTAAACATTTCGTAATAATATAACCATTACGCATATGTTTTTTGAAAGATATTTCTTATTATTATTAATAATAAATCATTTGACATATTTTCGGTATTAAATTAGTATGCAACACCGCTGATTCTTCCTTGGAACGAAAATAATACCTGGAAAACCTGTAAACCCCCTATCACCCTTCTCTCCTTTTCGACTAGGTTCCCCTGGTTCCCCCTTTTGTCCGGGTAGACCACGTAACATAGTTTGACCATCTTGACCCTAAGCAAACGACAACTTTAGTACATAGCTTCATATCAGTAAAATATATGTATGTAAAAACTAATATTAATGTGCACCGCTGTAATCCCTATTATAACCCTAGTCAACTGCTGTTTAATTATATTTATGGTAACCTAATACATAAATGTAACTTCCATTATAATCATGACAAGAGAAAAAATAACACCACTCTACAAAAAAAGCGAATAGAATTATGAAAAATCATACCGTTATATTGGATTCGCAATTTAAAATTTTAAAAATCTGACCCAAATTCGTAATCAGCACCCCAATATCTCCGTGTATCAAATGTGCAATTCGGCCGATTATAGGAAAATAACTATTTCTTGAGGTATAAAAAACCACGTAATACATTAATTCTGAGAGTGGATTTTTATTTGTTATGGTCTTTTCCTAACAAATGTATATTTGAAAAAAAACAAATTTCTCCATTTTTGCTGTTGTTTTTGTGTATTTTTGGTGTTTTAAACCTGTTTTTTAAGGTTAGGAAAAACTGTAACATGGTGGCCATATTCTGAACACGGATTCGTGTTAAGAAGGCAAGATTACATCGGAAACCATATTCACATCTCCGGTACTTTTTTTGTAGAGTGGTGTAATTTTTTTACTGCTTATGCTGAGGATTAATTTTTTTTCGTGTTTGGAGGAGAAAGGAACCAATTTTTTCAACAAAAAGATAAATTGTTTACCTTTTTGCTGAAGATAAAAAATAAATATTTATTAGTGGCACAATTCTCAAAACAATTACTCCAAAGATATAAAGGTCTTAGAGTCTCAGCTGGGTCAGGGAAGTACACAAGGATCGAGTCTTCTTTTATTTTCCTATCTTTGTCTTTAATTAGTTTTGAAAAACAGAACATTTTATAAAAACAACATTAAGTAAAGCTATCTTTGCCTGTTTCTGAATATTTACGGGAAGATCATCTTTAGTATCAGAGGTTTTTTCATCGAAATGTATACTTTCCAAGAGGAACTAACAGCTTTACTGCAAATATTAATGATATCTCAAAAAGTAAAATTAGCTATGTCAAAATGACATTTAAAATCTTTAATATCTATTTTAAGTGACAAATAAGTACTAGTTTGGCTTTGCAATACCAAAATTACTTTAAAAAAATTAAGATTAAATATTATGAAAAACAAAACAATTTAAAAAATATTACCAGAAAAAGTAATAGAAAAAAATATTTACATTCTTTAGAAGTAAAATACCTTTTTCTTTCTTAGATCTTCAATGCCATTAAATAATCCCCGGAGGGAGAAGTGCAGCCCTCTCCTCGCTTGTAATGTAAATTTCTATTAATTTTGATTTTCAGTCCTTTTTGGAGATAGTTAAAAACAAAATATATTTTTGTAAGTTACTAATCTAAAAAAAAAGGATATTGGGATTACTTGTTAATTTTTTTGTTGTATCTGTATTAAGTAACTTTTTTTCTCTATGAACCCTGATATGTACTACATATTTTAAATATAATTTAAGTCCAGAAAGAAACGAAGTCTAATAATTAAATTATAATTTAAAAAAATCATAAGTATTGGTCAAGTTAGGTAGATAGATAAAAAGATGCCATTGGCACCTTAGATAAATGGTTAAATTTTAAAAAAATTGCTGTATTCTCTTTAATTTTAAAAAGGTGCTGTAAACACAAGTTTGTGGCCTATTAAGTACAATGAATAATCTTTTGACTAAATTATTTTGAAACATTGAGTTATGTTTAAGTTTCATTTTTAGTTCTCCAGATGCCACAAATTAAGTAAATTGCCTAATTTTTGATCAGGTAGTAAAATAAAGAATTTTTTATTGTGACTAACCCTAATATTTGATTTCTGTTTTCTATTTGTCGCAATCGAAAATTATTAAACTAGGTAAAAATAAGATAATTAAACAGCAGCTTTTTACATTAATTTTCACAAATCTTAAAATCCTGTCTGTAAAGCAAATTTCGAGAAAATATTATTCTTTTAAAAAAAGCAGGAAAAGAACCATAAGCATTATAAAGCCAATAAAAAACGTAATCATTAAACTTTCTTATTATTTTATTTTTATTTAAAATAATAAGTAAATAAATTCAAAACTTACTTTGGGATTTAACGTTTATAGAAATAATTATTTTACAACGAAAATATCAGTTTATACTTCAATACGGAGCTGCTTTGTTGCGGTGCACATTAATAATTTGAGATGGGGTTGGTATTAAGTTTTTTTTATATACATTTACATGCCCACAAAATATATAGTATCTACTCTAGTTATAAAATAAACGAATACTGTCTACAGCGATACGAAGAACAAAACAGTAACATAATAAAATAAAATTTATTAATATGGACCCAGAAAGATAAGTTTGTACAAAATTTAGTGATATAAAAAAGCAATGTTAATAGTTTTAGTGATCAGGTATAAGAAATATGTTATATTGCGCTGCTATTTTGGCAAATTTTAAGTTTTTTAATGTAATTAAATAAAAAAATTTGGTTAGAATTTGACATATTCTAAAGTATTATATATCTATATAAAACATACCTTTAAGGGTATGTTAAAAATATATATACAGGGTTTCCTGATAAGGTCGTCCTCCGGCGAGATTTCGAGACCCTCATGGCATAGCTTTCGGAAAAAAATATTTATAGTAAAACCAGCCTCGAAAAAATGCTGGAAATTCTTTTCAAGTTATTTATTTCACCGCAAGGGGCGTAAAACTAAGAACAAAATTGAAAACACGGATAATTTAAAAATATGCTATCTTAACTTATGTCGTTGATAGTTTTCTTACAAACTATGTAAAATAAGGAAACTTTTTTCTTTTAAGCGTTTTTCCACAACCTGTTAAATATAGGGAGGAGGGAGGTGGAAATTAACCGATTTCAATAAATTAGGACTCGTTTGAAAGAGCTTTTATCAGGGCTTAAGATAAAATATATATTTTTTGTTTTATCCCTAGAGACTGAATTGTGTCAAAGTTATAAATTTTGTCCATTTTTTTTTGAAAAATTTGAATACAATGGTATTGTTATTATAAACCCATTAAAAAGAGCATAAAAAGTCAAGAAACTGGTGAAAACCGTATTTCGATATCTTAATTAATTCTCGACTTATAACTAAAAAACTGCATTGCTCGTATCCTTTCCTATTTTAGGTTGTCAGATCAACAACGCGGCGTTTTTATCATTGCAACAAAAACCATTAGTTTTTCTACGACTATTAAATTCTATTAATATTATCCTTATAATTTGTTTATCATCAATTTAATAACAGCATTCATAATTACACGGCTCGTGGTTAATAATAGCTGATTTATTATTATTATCTATGGGTTCTGGCTAATTGTATCTTCATTGTGCTGGAATAGGATGCACATTTCCACTATCTCTTAAACGGGTTGACAAACGTCTAAACACTTTTTTATTAAAATGCCATCTTTCGGAATATCTTATGGCATATTGTCTTGCAGCAATTTTAAAATTTTCGAAGTAAACGGCGAGTATATTGTATGCCTTGGTAGTAGAATAAGATATAATTTAAAATTACTTAATAACGATTAACAATACTACTACTAATAATAATAATTAACTGCGATAAACACGAACTAAATTTAAAATTATCGGGTTTGGCAAACAATGCACTTGTCATTTTGACGTCTCTGTTGTCTGTGATTTTGACGTCCCAGCACTCTCGATAAAACCGCCGCGTTGTTTATCTGACACCTTAAAACAGGCAAGGATACGTCGAGTAATGCAGTTTTTTGGAAATAAGTCTAGTATTAATTATTAAGGTATCAAAATGCGGTTTTCACCAGTATTTTGACTTTCTTATGTTTTTAATGCGCTTATAATAATAATACCACTGTATTTAAAGTTTTCGAAAAAATTTACAAAATTTATAACCTTGACACAAATCAGTCTCTGGGGTTAAAACAAAAAAATAAATTAATTATACCAATATTTTATCTTAAGTCCTGGTAAAAGCTCTTTCAAAAGAGTTTATCAAAATCGGTTAAGCCAAAAAAAGTTATTTAATTTTTTTCAAATGCACATTCGCTCCTCCCCCTCTCTATATTTGACAGGTTAAGGAAAAACGCTTAAAAGAAAAAAGTTTCCTTATTTTACATAGTTTGTGAGAATACTATCAACGACATAAGTTAATAATATTTGGCATATTTTTAAATAATCCGTGTTTTTAATTTTATTGTTAGTTTTACGCCCTCTAGCTGTGAAATTAAAAACTGGAAAATAATTTCCAGCATTTTCTCGGGGTTGGTTTCACAATAAATATTTTTTTCCAAAAGCAAGGGTTCTCGAGATATCGCCGGAGGACGACCTTATCAGGACACCCTGTGTAATACTTTGGAATAGGTCAAATTCTAAACAATTTTTTTGTTATTTTATATGTTTGTGGGCATAATAAATTAAGTTTTAAACCTTTAAATATTGTAAATAATTAATCAATGAAAAACCGATCAACTACTTTTATATTGTTATAATTAAATAATCTACTAATAACGTTGATGACCAAAATCCAAATTTAACTTTTAAGCTCTTTTCTTTGGTCATTCGGAAAATTATGAAATAATTATAACTAAATAAATAAATTATTGTGTAATAAAAATTAGTTTATTTTTTTATCTAGAAATAAGCCATAGATATGTAAAATAAAAACATATACTTACAGACGTCAAAGCAAATAACCAAAGGGGTGATATTTACATAAAAGTTAGTTGAGTGCGGAATCTACAATAAACAATTAACAAAACTATTACACCTACCTTAACCAAAGTTTACTAACAGTAAGCTCAAGTATTTATGGATGTTAACCAGGTGACCTGTATTAATATGATTTATTGCTCTTATCAGTCGAAAAACAAAATACGCCAGATACTCCGGGAGGCCACCGCAAAAAACCAAGCCTATAAGAGAACCGCATAAACATTTTTTTTATATTACTATGAACTATAGTCAATTCAAAGCCGCACTGCTGCCTCAGCTCAGCGGGTTCAAATTGCAACTTTTTTTTTACTTAAAATAAAATTGTGAAAAATCGGTTTTTTTAATATAACTCAAAAACTACTGCCTATAGGAAAAATTGGTATATAATCAAAATTAATGGTCTAATAAAACTACGTTATTTTTTTATAATTTTTTGTAGCCCTTTTAGTTTTTGAGATATTAACCATTTCAATTTAAAATGAAAACTCAAATATCTTAAAAACTTAAAGAGGTACGAAAAAATGTAATGGGCGAAAAATGTGCGTTGCGTGTTTCGTTAGCTCTGTAAAAATAGTTATATACGATTTTTAATAAAATAAGTAATATAGGAGATATAAGCAAAAAAGTAATTTTGGTCATTAAAAATTTCGCTAATAAAAATATTTTATTGTTCAAGTAAGTATACCAACTCCGATCCATTTATAAAACTAATTTAAAATGTTCTATTTATTGAATAAAACAAACTAATACATATTATTATGTGCCTTGAGGCAATGGGGGATAACCCAGTGGAACGGATATTTTATTTAATTTTTTTAATCCAATAAATGTACCCATACCTATCCACTTTAAACTTTAACTAAAATAAAATGTTAATTTTATTTAATTGAAAAAAAATAATCATAACTGCCTCATCTATCTGGGTGTCGTATACCTGGCAGGACGCTTAACATTTCTCAATCTTTTATGCTTCTATGTGTATAGCTGATCGTTTAAATATTTTTTGATCGATTTAAATAATGATATTATTTACTCATAAAGACATTTACTTGAGAAAATTTAAATGATATTTTTGACATGAATTTTTTTTTTTAAGTATATATTTTTTTTTAGTTAAATTAATTTTTAAACTTTAATTTAATCATATCTTAAAGTAGTAAATAAATGGGTAAATACCATAATTTAAATAAGAATGGCTTTAAGACTAGAAGAAGTAGATAGCTTAATAAGAGACACGTTTTAAAAGTTTAATACTAAATATACTATATAAATAAAAATATGTTAAAATTTTCTCAAGATCATTCCGAACAAGTAACTGCCTTAAAAAAATTATTGATATTAATATTTAAATCGATGATAGAAATATTTAAACGATGAACTATACACATAGTAACATACGAGATCGAGAAATGTTAAGCGTCCTGTCAGGTATGTAATACCCAGATTAAGGATTAAATTTTATTTTAGTTAAACTTTCAAGAAGATGGATGGAATGGAATGTGTACAGTAGTTATTGAACAAAAAAAAAATATCCATGCCACCACGTTATCCCCTATTGCCTCAAGGCGCATGTGTATTAGTTTGTTTCATTCAATTAATAGAACACTTTGAATTAATTTTTTAATGGATCGGTGCTGGTATACTTACTTGTAGGTACAAGAAAAAATATTGTTATAAGCGAAATATTTAAGGGCCAAAACCACTTTTTTGCTTATATCACCTTTAATACTTATTTTATTAAAAATATGTATACAACCTTTTTTATAGAACTTACTAAAAGGCATATTTTTGTTTATTACATTTTTTCGTAACTCTTTAAGTTTTAAGGATATTTGTGTTTTTATTTTAAATTTAAATCGTTAATATATCAAAAACTAAAAGGGCTACAAAAAAGTGTAAAAAAATAAAGAGAAGTTTTATTAGACCATTCATTTTGATTATATACTTTTTTTTCCTAAATCAATAGTTTTTGAGTTATATTAAAAGAACCGATTTTTAACGATTTTTTTAAGGTAAAAAAATGCTATTTGAACCCGCTGAGCTGAGGCAGCAGTGCGGCTTTAAATTGACTATTGTTCATGGTAATATAAAAAAATGTTTCATGCGGTTCTCTTATAGGCTTGGTTTTTTGCGGTGGCCCCCCGGACTAGAATAAAAAGTCTATGCACTGTAACGTAGACTATATAAATATCAATACATAACACCAGCTTGTAATTTAGGTAAGAGGCAGAGTGGATCACGATGAGCTTACTCTTCCTAATAGGTAATTTTTTAAAAAATATTTAACATATTTGATACAAATATTCTAAAAAAATAGGTAAATGGCATTTAAACAAAGTAGTATCTTAGATTTTCAGGACTTAAGACATGATAATATTTTTAATATTATTTTTGTGCTTAGAAACGCTTGCAGCTTTGAGCGGAAAAATAACAGAAGTAACATTAAATTTCTCTTTGCAACGATAACATTTATTTGATAAAATTTAGTACTTACGCAGGCTTATTGTCAAGTAATTTTTACAGGCATGTCTTTTTCACCCAAAAAAGTATTTTGTATGCAGCACTGCTAACCTTTACATTAACCAAGATATTATTGTTTTTGTAAAAAAAAAACAAAGTTATTCTGTATGAACCACTTATAAAACAACGCAAGTAAACCATATGACTCTAATAATCCGTGCATCTTTAATTAAATTTGATACAATTCTTTTGCCAATAAAGAAAATAAATAAAGGAACAAATGCAAGAAAAAAGAGGCTTTAGTCTAGAGAATGGCTTAAAAAAAGGAGATAAGGCAAAGGAATGCCCAGTATGTTAAATAATAAATAATTCTAGCGTGTTTATTGGTACAGTTTTAGTTTTTGACTGCATTTGCTGTACTCGTTTCAATGGCAGCTTGTCCCGGGACCACGACATATAGCAAAAAATATATTAAAATCGATATTTAAGGTTATACTTCCTCACAGATCACAGTAGAACCTTGATAAGCTAAAGCTCAAGGGAAAGGTTAAATATTTTAAGTTATCGAGTTTTTTTTACTTATCTAGAGTTGAAGTAAGCGAGGTTAAAAAATTCAAAGGTTGACTTAACGAGATTTACTAATACGTGTATTAACGAGCTATTTTAGTAAAATATTGTAATAAGTATTGTTTGTATACCTACTTTCGTGAGTCACTGATAAATAATTTAGGTTATGGAGGTCACCAAGGGTACTACTTTGAGTTATCAAGGGCCAATGGTAAAATTCTTTGTTTAAGATATAGAGGTTTTGAACTTTAAGTAACGGAGGTTTTTTGCTTTGAATGGAAGGGAACACAAATTTTTTAAGTTGCCGAGGTTTTCATGTTATCAAGGTTTGACTTATCGAGGTTCTACTGTGTTTGTTCTGCGGAATTCTATGCGTATTTTAAGGATGAAAATTAGTGCGTGTTCAAAATTTTTTGCTTTATTTTTAAGTTTTAAATTTGAGCGCAGAAATGTTGGTAAAAATGTGATCGAGTCAAATAACCTTAAGCGACAAATAACCCAGGTAAAAATGGTAAAATTATTGCTTTTCTAATTACTTTACGGTCATGTATTAAAAAATATTTGATTGCAAACTGTTTACGAGTCCTGATTATTCTTCGTTACTACTTAATTTAATTAATATCAGTAAACACGTCTTTGGAAAATATGTTAAATTAACCTAAACTCTACGCTTGGTAAATTGATAGGTAGGTATACAGATAATATTTGCACAAAATTGATTAGC
This sequence comes from Listronotus oregonensis, assembly GCA_019359885.1. NCBI lineage: Eukaryota > Metazoa > Arthropoda > Insecta > Coleoptera > Curculionidae > Listronotus > Listronotus oregonensis. The sequence continues at coordinate 75,896 of JAHBCN010000299.1, forward strand.
ACAATAAAAAGCAAATCATTAAATTAAAACAGAAAAAATATATTGTCACTTCTGGTAATATCAAAATTAGTCGGACGTCACCATTATTTATATAATATTATAATATAATATAATTTTGTATTTTTATAATTCGCTATCATTGTTAGTCAATAAATCAAAGTTATAATTTTTAGGTTATTGATTACTGCAGTAATAAATTAAGTCCACAATAATGGTTAAACGCACAGGCCCAAGATGCACTAACAATTATTCACACAACAATACATATATATATATATATATATATATATATATATATATATATATATATATATATATATATATATATATATATATATATATATATATATATATATATTTTTTTTTTTTTTCAAAAGCCAACAAGAAACCAAATATCTAAATTTAGTTTTGCCTTCATGCAATCATAATATTTCATTCAAAGAGTTTAATTATCAAAAGCTGGCAATTTTGACTGCCAGCTTTTGCTAAATTGCCACTACGTTATTACAATTTGTGCATAATATAAACACATAATAAGATCATGCATAATATCCAAATATCCCCATATGATATGAAGCTATGCGATGAAGTATGTAGTTGAGTTAGATTTTTTTAGACAATTTCATGAACTGATTAATATTGTTTTATAACTGATAACGATAATTAAATAACTTTAAAGAAATTAAAAATAAGTATAAATAATTATTTAAAAAACTAATAATAAAACAACCCCGATTTGGGTTTGGACATTAAGCTTTTTTATACTAAAGATATGTACACCATCTAAATTTGCTTTTTATATTAGAATATCAGAAAAAATATTTAATTTTTGTCAAAGCTTAACAGGTTTTGTATGAGGTAAATATATTGTTTAAATTGATTGCTAATATTAGTAACGTAAATTTTTAAATGTCGGGAAACATAGGATCCGCAAAAAAACATTTTATAAAATGTTTGGTAAGATACTTAAATTGTATTGGAAAAAATGGTGCATAAAAAATTACTCCTAATTTTTTTATTAAACCAAAAAAAGCATAAAAATACATGTCATGCCCAAATTTTTTTTAATAGTAAAATTAAGAGAAGAAAATAAAAACAAATTATTTTTTACAACACTCCTAGCAACCATACTTTACAAGAATAAAACCTTTAAAATATGTTTTTATGTTTTTCCATTTCACTTTATAAAATTATAATTTTTGGAAGAAAGTTTTTTGTTAATATTATTTTTTAAACTTTTTGTAAATGAAACATTTAGTAAATTGGTAAAAAAATATTTATTAACTTAAGGTTAAATAAAAAAAGACAGATAAAGTAAATTACTGATAAAAATATTGTTAGTACTAGAGTTTATTAAGTTTCTTTGAATAACTCGATAAAACCAGAATATGTTTTTTGATATTTAATTTTATTTAAAAAAAAAATTTAATAAAAGATTTAAATAACAAGTAATTGTCTCTCTTGTTATCTTTATATATATTTTTAATGATTTTGTAAATATGCCTACTTATGGGTTTTATTATTATTATATTTAAAAAAATAACAGTTCATGTAATTGTATATCAAGAGGAAAAAATATTTATGGTACGTTACCCTTTTACCCCGTTTGCCTCTGGCTCCTTTTTCTCCAGGGACTCCAGGCGGACCTAGTGGTCCAGGATCACCTTTTTCACCTTAAAGTTTGATCTTATATAAACATTTTTCTTTTTGCGTTGTTTTAGTTTTTAAATTAAATAAAAAATAGTACGTCAGGTCTTAAAGTGAAAGGGAAAAAGTTAGCGTTTTCTTGTATACTTCCTGTTTTTGCAAAATTAATTTAAAAAAATTGCCAAATGGTAATTTTTAATGCATAAATATTCGAAAATACAAAAGTTACGAATATATTTAGTATCTGCCCAAAGGGTATAAGCACTTTAAGGTGATAAACTATTCTCTATGAGATGTTTAATTTTTCTCAGCACTGATAATATAAATGATTTACAATACTTTTTAAACAACTTTTCTTAGTTTACCTGGTGGTCCTGGAGGTCCGGGAGGACCTTCGATAATTCCTGTGGGAAATTTAACATCTCCTGCTATTGTCGTCGTTAACCCTCTCTCGCCTTTATCGCCTTTGTCGCCCTGTAAAAAATTGTATATTTAAATATCTGATATAATCTCTGATAAACCAAAAACCAATTATGTAGTACATGCGACCCAATTTTTTTCATTTATAATTTATAGTAATTGTTTAACTACTGATCTTATTATGGGCAGAACTAATAAGGAGGAAAATAATATTAATAAATACCTATCTATCATATACACCAGCTGAGGGTTGCAAGCAACAAAGAAATGTTAAAAAATATTTTCCACATTCTGACACCATTTATTATAAGCAACTATATGCGAGTAGTTCAAAAAATTGTTACAACTATCATGTACCATGATTTAATAGTCTATCTTATTTAAACAAAATAGAGAAAAAGCGGGATAAGTTAGTTAACTATATATAACTCTCTAACTCTGCGTGCTGACTGGTTGGCGGAAAAGGTACATACCCCTTCCCGCCGACCAACAAGTACGTAGGGCGAGAGAGAAGGGTTATACACCTACAAAAGCGTAGCAGGTACAGGTAGGGGGTGCCTCCCTCTTGCAGGGGTGGGCAATATTATTTAATTTTTATATGGATATAAAATTAATATTAAATTTTAGGGTCCCGCAAATAAGTATGACTTAAGAAGTTTTTATACTTTTCATTAACCCGGATAACTGTAAAGCATATGCCTATTAGGGGAAGCCTTGGCGCGATAAGTCTACAACTTTTGTCTCCCTCTCTGCGTGCAATCGCGCCAAGGCTGCTTCTAGTCGTTATATGTTCAAAGAGCTAACTTAACAAATCTTACGACTGCCACAGTGTCACATAGGTGTGTTCCGTTAAAATGTATAACACTAGGCTGTAAGGGAAACCACGTGGCTAGGCGCTCAACCAATTGGTATACTCGCTAGAGCTTTAACGGAGTGTAAAGGCGCGTACAGACATAGAACAAATCTTCGTTTCGCAACATCGTGCGCAATCAAGTTTTTTGAAAATTTTTGTGCAAAACAAGTTCGGGATTTCGAAAATTATTATGTAACAAATTAGTAGTTACGAATAACCTATAAGAAATTGCTGACGCATATTTTATATGTACCATTTTAATTAAAAAGTTACGAAGTAACAATAATGAAATTGACGCAGCACATATATTTATATGCACTATCTATTAATTAAAAAATTAAGAGTAGCTTCTTTTGACCACTCCATATTGATGTTTTCAAACTGTTTAAATTATAAAAATAAATGTATGGGCGCGCTCTTGTTACGTATTCCCGTCCAAACTTGCAAACCATACGACGTAACATCAGCCCATATCATCTCTTTGAAGTGACGCTGAAAAACCGACAACTGATGGGACGCCGTGATGTTTCGATGTTACCGAGTTACGCTGTTACGATGTACCGTCCACACATTACGCGAACATGATACGAACGTGTTACGATACGATGTTTTGTTCTATGTTTGTACGCGCCTTAAGCATCTAGCATAAATTTGGAATATCATTCTATTTACTTTGAATTAACGTCCAAGTTAGCTACAATATTTATTCTGCGATTGTTTGGTTATTAAATTTTAAAAATTATATTATTTTTTAATTTTTTTGGAATGTATTTCGGTTTTAGGCAACCAACCAGACAAATGTCAAAGGTAATATTCAAATGACAAAATTATGTTAAGTACACGTACAAAGTTTCAAAACAAAACAGTATCTAGTGTATTAGCCCAGTAAATAAGCCAGAAAATACTGTAAAATGTGGAAAAGTTGATAAACAGCTCCGATTTTCCAAAAGATTTTTTTACGTATTCAAAAATCGAACGAGGTGGTTGCACCACATTAAAACCACCCGTAGGAGTTACGGAAACGGGGAAATTTTAAAAATTTAAAATTTACCTCGGAAATCGTCTTTCGAGGTTTTGGGGCGCTAATTACGAATCCGCGGTACAAAATCGAGTAAGGGTGGTTGCATCCCAATAAAACCACCCCTGGGGGTTATAGAAATGGAGAAATTTTTAATTCAAAATTTTACTATTACGCATAATCCAATCATTATTAAATACATAAAAAAGTGTCTGTAACTCCTAGGAGTGCTTTTAATGGGGCGCAACCACTCTTACACCAAGAACCCCGAAGAGATGATTCCCTGGGCAAAATTTTAAATTTGCAAAAATTTCTGTCACTCCTAGGGGTTTGGATGGGGTACATTCACCCTTACACGATTTTTGACTGCAGATTCGTAATTAGCGACCCCGAAAGCCAATCCAAAGGTAAAATTTTGAATTTTCGAAATTTTTCCATTTCTGTCACTGCTAGGCGTGGTTTTGATTGGGTGCAACCACCCTCACATGATTTTTGGCCGCGAACCCTAAAACCCTCGAGAGCCAATACCGACGTTAAATTTTGAATTTTCAAAATATCCTTATTTCTGTATCTCCTAGGGGTGGTTTTGATGGGGTGCAACCACCCTCAACGAGTTTTGACCGCGGATTCGTAATCAGCGACCTCAAAAACCTCCGAGAGGTGATTTCCGAGGTGAAATTTTAAATTTTAAAAATTTTTCATCAGTTTTACTAGTGGAGATTATTTGGGGGTGGGAAAACTACCCTAATTTATTCATTTTTCATTGCAAGGCAGATGTTAGTGGTGATGAATGTTTCTAAGGGTCTACAGAACACGTAAAAAAAATCAAATGTTCTTGTTATCAACTTTTCCACATTTTCCGGCTTATTTACTGGGCTATATAATTAAATTGTTTATTAATAGAAAATCATGAATACCTAGGGGCTATTAATGGATGATTTTGTATACGTTCATAATACTTATAAGTAAACGATTGCCCAAGAAATCAATTAATTTATAGTATAAAATTGATCAGAATAAATCTACTTTGGTTGTTAGTAAGTTAAAATTGTGTTTTTTTTTAAATTGAAAGGAAAATCTCACTGGCAAACCTATATTTCCTGGTAGTCCTAAATATCCTGGCGGACCTAGTTTTCCTACTGAACCTTTTTGACCCTAAATAGAAAAATATATTATTTACTGTGGAATTTTAAAATACATTTTAGTTCTTTTAAAATTTAATAGAGTACGGCCGATTTTGGAGGGGCTTAAGCACCAGTTTAAAATGTAAAATAGTAAGATAATAAAGTAATTTTTATAATAAACCAAGATGTTTGTATTGATCTTAAAGCAAATAACAAAAAGCCAAACAAGCTTTAGCAATATGTTTTTTGCGATACTTATTATATGGTGTTTTTTATTAATTAAAAAGAAAACCTAATTCTTTTTGGACACAAGTGGGTCAACCACGCTTTTAAAATTTAAAATCTGTTTTTATGAATAATTAAATATGTTGAAATCCGACACACAAGGTACTTGTACTTGAGTACTAGGGCTTATCTCCAAGCCTTAGTTAAGTAAGGGGTACGAGGATTGAATAGGGCCGTATTTGTGGTTTTCCGTAGAATTTAAAGGAATACATTAGTATATATACAGTAACTGAAGACCTGAAAGAACCCAAAGCTGTAAATAAATCTGTACAGTTTTCATTTGTGGCGCAATTCCTAGGTCTTTGCGGATACTTTCGAGCGAAAAAAAGTTTATCACGATTCCGACGTGAGAACCCGCTGAAAATGGCCCGCTCCAACATGTGTTTCCGGCGAATATCTGCAAAAATATGCGAATTAGAGAATTTTTGTTTGACAAAAAATGAAGATGACCTCGAAATCTACAAAAATAATCCTTACCATTTTTTCGCAACACCAATATTTTGTGAAAAACGGCCGTCGAATAATTTATAACATTCCACACTGGATAGATGTGGTAGTTTCTTAATAAAAAATGCAAAAGGGCAAAACATATTTTTATCAAAACGCAAGAAAAATTGTGAAGGCAATTTTCTGGGATCATTGAACACTTGCTAAGGTCTCATTATAAAAAAGAAATGTTAATAACAAACCATTTTTTCAAAAAATATCAATAAATTAATGAGATACTACCAAAATATTGTGAAAAAAAACTTTTGCCCCTTTTTTCAATATTCTAGCAAAATCAGAATGGACCCAAACTCTTATGCAATGATAGGTATGGGTTTTTCCATTCCGATGAACTTTGAATGATTAAAAAATGTACATTGTTGCCCGAGTAATGGAACAATTCGTCCGCTCGGTTATAAGTGAATCCATAAAGATAGCGGATTCTAGCGGTAGAGCGGAAGCTGAAATGAAGGGACATTTGTGTCCCGTTATCTCGAAAACTATCGATTTTTCGAAAAAAAATTATAGGGACCATTTTTGTAGATTACGAGGTAATATTTATTTTTTGTCTAAACAAAAATTTTCCAATTTTTCGGGCCTCGAGGGGCCATTTTTAGCCCTTTCCCACCTGTTAATGTTGATAAACTTTTATTTGCTCGAAAGCATCCCCGAAGACCTAAGAGTTGCGCTACAAGAGAAAACTGTACATATTTATTTACAGCTTTGTCCCTTAATTTATTGGATTATAAGAAAATTAAAAACGTATTTTTTTGATTTCGTATTCATTTTTAGTAACGAAGGAATTATTTTAATTTAAATAACAAATTTTCAATATAAATTAGGAAATAGAGAAATTTCTTAATTTATCGGTATAATTCGTCCCTCATCGTGGTCGTTCGTGACAGGATAAAGTTCTTACCAAACTTTTGTCTAAATCGTCGTGCCAAAATTGTGCTAAAATTAAAAAATATATATTTGAAGAAAGGATGAAAAATGGTAGATATCGACGACGGAATACTCATGGATCTAGTCCGAAAACAGTATCTTATCTATGATAAAAACACAAGCCTCATAAAATCAAAGTTGCTAAAGAAAATGCTTTTGAAACGATAGCAAATATCCTCGGGAGTAGTTGTGGATGGATCTTTTTAAACTTAACTCCAAATCAAGACAAAAATATACTTTTTTTGATTTCCTCCAAAAATAAAAGATTTTCATTGGCTTTTGAATTGGGGGATGATAATTTGATAAAGGAGGGCTAACGAGTCTAAAAGGGAGGACTTTCTTTAAAAAGGGAGGACATTCACAATAGGCCTTTTCATCACAATTTTTTTTTGTGCGCATGCGTCAGTATCCGCCATTTTTTTCGTACTGTTTTTTGTAAACAAGCATGTAATAGGGCCTGTGAACACATAATTAAAATAAAAAAATACTAAAGAAAGTATAGTTATTGAAGAAAAGAAATACATAAATAAAGAAAAAAGTTCCTTAATTAGCAAATAGGTTTTTTTAATCGATTATTATAATGATATCAGTACGAAAAGGAACGAAGAAGCGGTGTTGTTATGGAGTATGTAAAAGTGATACACGCTATAAATCATTTAAATACAATACAATTTAATCAATATAACAATTGTTTATATGTGGTAGGCCTAATTAGAATAAAATTATAGATACTTTTTGTATAGTAAAGAAGTAATGATGCCTAACCTCTCAATCAGCTCACTTCTTTTTCCTTTTTAAAGACGTCCATGACATTTAGGCTACCTTTTTAATTTCGTACAATTATGGGCTTCAACTGAATTATAAATCAGTGAAGCACCAGCAACGATTTTTTCCAGTAAATGATTTAATTGGGGAGATAATACTGCATTCCCAGCCATTGTCGATCAAAACAGTACGAAACTTTTGAATTGCCGCCATTTCAACATGGCGACTGCGCTTGCGCTTGTCACATGATGAAAAGGCCTATTAAACCATTTTTTTATCCAATTTACTTTATCCTAATCATATTTAGCTGAACTGTCAATTTTTGCAAGAATATCTTGATTTTTTTATCAAATAATTAGAAAAACTAAATAGAACTAACTAGAACATTCACATATAAAAATATTTTCATGACATGTTTTTGAGATTGTATTGAACAAGAATCAAAGATTTTACTGACTCCACAATTAGTCTATTTCTCTCTTTGCTCCACTGAGTAATAATCAGCGAAACCACTTTTCACATTCGCGTTATGTTCTCTTATACAAAAATAAAATTCGCCGATCTTAAGTAGTTCTAAGAAACATTCAATGTTTTTAGCAATTTTAAAGTAGATTGTCCACTATTCATGCAACTTCAAATGATAACATTTATCATCAGGATCACCATCTGATATCGATTTAATAAACGAAATCAGGTTACAGAACTGATCATGTAGTCTAAGATCGTCAATCTCTACATCTCTGGTGCTCAAGAACTTAATGCATGGAACTAAATCGTCATATTTAGGTTTTTGTTCTCTTTTAGCAACATCATCCCTTTAAAGACGTATATCAAAAGGAGGACATACGATAGGTAAGGGAGGACGGGAGAACAAAATATGGAAAAGGAGGACATGCCTTTTAAAAAAAAAACCATCTGGCAACCCTACTCATGCACTAAGTTGACAACTATAGTACTAAAATTTTGTGCCGCTCGGTACCTTAAAAATGGAAATCTCCCAATGATCAATAGAAATACAAGGTGAATGTGGAAAAAAAATTCAGTGCACTTTTTAAGGTTATGGACTATATGAGGTTGGACGAAATCGTGTGGTAGAGTGACATTCCAAAATTAATGGTTTTTTTCTTCTTAAACCAAATGTAGCTTAACCTTTTTGACTGAGCAATTCGGAATAATAGCGGGCTTTTTTAGGTACAGTCTTTGTTATTTTTGGTTTTGGACTTGATCCTTATGATTATGGCGTAAAATGACATCGCAGTTGAGTAGGAATTTAAAACTGCATTACTTTCATCTTGCTGAAAAGGTTGATAAAGACTTAAACACTGTTGTTCAATGAACACGTTGCTGTTTTTTGGTATATTCATTAATTAGGGCACACATCCTGCGCTAAAGCTCAGTTAACAAAGTTTGGGTAATTGTCTCGAAATTTGCCTCCTCTCCGATTTTGACCAAATTTGGTATACGGGGATTGGGGTGCTGATTACGAATCTAAAAAATATTTCTTCGGCAACGTTGCGTTTTCGAGATTCATTATCAAAATTGAAAACCTCATTTTCACTATATTCCCTCTTTTTTTGTACACATTTTATAAACACCTTTTAAAACCTTGTATTTTTATTTATTTTACACCTTTTTTCATTAAATTGTGAACTTTAAAGTTCAAAGGCAGCAGCCATATTTGTTTATAAAATACCTAGTGTATACATGGTTGCGGCCACGTTGCGGCATGTGAAAGTGGAGGTTTTCAAATCAATGGAAAAAAGGTGTAAAATAAATATAGAAACAAGCTTTTAAAAGGTGTTTATGAAATATTGTGTGCCAATTTAGTGTTAAAATCAAGAATTCTGTGCAAAAAGAAGAAGGAATAGTGTAAATAAGGTTAGTTTGATTTTCAACTTTGATGATGAATATCTCGAAAACGAAACATTGCCGAAAAAATATTTTTTTAGATTTGTAATCAGCGCCCCAAAAATCGGAGAGGAGGCAACATCGAGACAATTACCCTTAGTTTTTTTTGATACCTAATATTGTAACGGACTTTAAAAATATTTGTTTATTTAATAAAAATGTAGACAATTAGAATTATTTTATTTTGGTTACTAATTTATTTGAAATAAATTACCTTAGTTTTTTACCTTTTTCGACGGCATTGCGGATTATCCTGGGGACGCTGGAGTCATCTATTTTACACTTTTCTTGCATCCTGTAGTACAAGAATTCTTCCAGCGAATTCTAGACTTTTTCAGACTTTTCTATTTTTTTTCACATAACTATAAAACGCGCGATGGAAGTCCGCACGGGCCATTATATTTCTGACTTTCGAAGAGAGTAAAAGTTGACAGACAGTTAAAGGTTGAACAGTTATCATAATTACGTTGCGTTAAATTATTGTTATCATAGAAACGTTTGTGACCCTGATTTCCAATAAAAAGGTGTAAAACCAGGATCCGTGGCTTTATATAGGGTGTTACGAAACAATATTTAACAGTAAACCACCAGTGCTATCTTTTAAAAGGTGGTGCGTAAAACATAAAAACTTAAAATTCGTACTAAAGTTAGGTTCTTTCATTTGTCTGTATAAAAAATCCTTTGAAAAATAGCAATTTTTTCATTTAAAATAAAAAAAATTGATTTAATTGTAATTTAATTGCGATAGTCAATAGGGCTTGCGAAAAATGCATTAAAACCGCTAAAATTGCGAGTTTTTTGAAAAATATCACGAAGGCCCTTTTAAAGTCAGAAAGCTAATATTCTGGAATATGATGATGTTTATAACAGATTGTTTAAACAGGCTAAAGGTAATTGCTATCCGACGAGTGTTTTTTTTTAATTGTAGTTTAAATTTAGTTAAAATTTTTTGCAGTGATATTTTGGAAGACTTGGCGTATTAACTGTAATTGTCCGATTTAGATGTGGTAAGCGTATTATTAAACTTAAAATTTTGTTCTACATTTTATATATCTCTGATTTTCATATAAATTTGGCAAAACATTGGGACAGAGTAGTGGGGGTTCAAAGTAAGCGTGAAGAAATGCTGAGCAACGCTGTGTTGACTGAGTTTTAATTCAAAATTAGGGGCCTTATTTTAAAGCAGCTCTTTAACATAATGCTACTATTAAATAAAGTGAAATATACTTTTTATTAGCGGATTTATTAAATAGAAAAAAATGTAAATACTCCAAAGGAATTTTATTATACTTAATTTTATTTTTAGAAAGCTAAGTTTACTATCTAATTAACAAAAGAGGCTCTTTTATAATTTCTATGTAAATTTAGTATTTCACCCCGGTCTTATGTCTGCGACACAATTCTTTAATATCTGACAATATATCCCCTTTGGCGTTTAAAGTTATTCCTCAAACTATTGTTCAGCCCTGTTGAAATTGTAGGGATCTATAAACCAATTAATTTGATAAATCATCGAATTATGTCAACCTAATCTTACGCAATTTAGGATTTATTGAAAACATCTATTATAATATTAAAAAGCCTCAGTACTATTTGGCTAATGTACAAAACAAAATTAAAGACGCACCGTAGCTAGCACCTAGACTTTTAAAAGTCTTTGTGTACCATCCAAAAGATTTAAAAAAATTAAACCAATACTTTAGCCTAGTAAAAGATTATTTAATTTTCAGCCTTATTTTTGGCTTATCTATATAGTCCAATAATTATAGCAAAAAAGGTAATTTTTGTAATTAATGTTAACAGATATCTGACTGCGCCATGACTTCCGGAATAGCATGTAGGTTACTAAAGTCAAAAATTCAACCAATTTTTTTTCACGTAATTTTTTTAAACAATAATTATTAAAAAAGGCCTTATTTTCGTTTTTTATTAATATAACAAAAAGTACTGGCCATATCACTTTACTTATAAAAGAGTTTGTAGAATATTCAAAAACCTACAAAATGGTTTTTAAAAAATCCCGATCCGACCATTTTTCACTGAAAAAAGCCGGAAAAACGTTTAAAACAGACCTCTTTTCAAAAATTCGTATCTCCATTAGTTTTCAATACTAAAAGCTGATTTTTTGGAAAATGATTTGTATTGTATTGTAATAAACGGGGTCGCTCGGCTCTAGTGTAGCCCTCCTTCACTTCGACCTAAAGAGATCTTTTGTGAATACCCTTCGTTGTTTAGTGCCCGGTAATTCCTATACCTTTAGCAAAGTTCAGGATACTACGCGGTGCAAGCTGAATAATATCTCTAGGAGTAGGATATACCCCTTCGAGGTATTTAAGCCGTTGTCGGGTCAGTTCTCTGCATTCACAGAGAATGTGTTCCGCAGTTTCGTTTGCCTCGTGACAAAACCGACATTGTTCATCCTCAGTCTTTCCCATTTTTTTGAGGTGATACCTCCAAGGGCCATGTCCTGTTAGGAAGTCGCTAACCAGTTTAAGTTCATTTTTTTGAAGTTCCAGTAGCTTCTTTGTGTACTTAGGTGAATGCGAAATAAATCTTTTCGCCTGCCTTTGTCCTGGGATGTTGTTCCAGTAAGTCTCTTTTTGACTTTTTTCCCATGTCCTGAGTTCCTCGTAGAGGTGGCCTCTAGTGGTGCCACAGAAAGGCTCAGGTACATAGAATGGTCTCTGTGCTCCTTCCTTGGCGAGTTGATCGGCAATTTCATTGCCCTCCACTCCTTCATGTCCTGATACCCACTCCAGAGTAACTCTGTTGTGTTTGGCCAGTTGGTTTAGTGATTGTCGGCATTCCCAGGCCAGCTTTGAGTTAAAAGAGCATGAAGTAAATGCCTTCAAAGCAGCCTGGCTGTCCGATAAAATATATATGGTTGCGCCTCGTAGGCCTTTTTTGGCACATTCAGAAGCTCAAATATCAATTGCATGGATTTCAGCTTGGAAGATGGAGGGAGCCTTGCCGAGAGACTTTGATAGTCTGCATCTAGGTCCAAAGACACCAGCTCCAACCCCTTGTTCCATCTTAGATCCATCAGTGTACCAGACAAGTGAGCCTTTTTCATGCTTTGGTTCCTTCACACTCATAGTTTGGCGGTCTTGAATAACCACTTCAAAAGAGCGCTGGAAGTCCCGCACTATAGGCATTATGTCCGTGGGTTTGGTCAGAGCTTCAATCTTGATTTTTTCCAAAATTTTAAGGTGACCAGTCAGGTCTCCTGACTTTATACTTTGTGTCTGGATTACTCTGGAGGCACTCAGTATCGCCTCCCTCTTTATGTGCAGGTGCAGGGGAAGGAGGTTCAACATTGTCTCCAGAGCTGCCGTTGGGCAAGAATGGAATATGATAGTCAATAACATATATTTTGAGCTGCCAAAAGATGAAAATTGTCGCATTAATAGTTTTTATTCAATCGCACTATAAACAAATTAGGCCCTTATTTTGCAAGTACTGTGAATATTAGGCAAATGGTCCGATTTGAATTTTTAAAACGGCTTTTTAAAGTTGAGATTCAAAGCTACAAATTGTATATCTTACAGTTTCATATAAGTTTGGAGAACATTGTTAAAAATGCTTATGAACCTAGCGCGTCGAGCGAAAATTCGCGACCGAGACGTACTGAATCGATCGTGGAGGGACACCCGGCAGCGAAGGAGAAGCGAGGTCGCGAATTTTCGCTCGACGCGCTATGTTTACAAGCATTTTTAACAATGTTCTCCAAACTTATATGAAATGTGAGATACACAATTTGTTGCTTTTAATCTCAACTTTAAAAAGCCGCTTAAAAAATTCAAATCGGACCATTCGATTATGGTGCGATTGAATAGAAAACTATTATTGCGACAATTTTCATCTTTTGGCAGCTTAAAGTATATGTTATTGACTATCATTTTCTAAAAAATCATCTCTTAATTTTAAAAAAGTTCCGGCGATACGGATTTTTGAAAAACCCATTTGGGAGGTTTTTGAATTCTCTACAATCAGTCTTTTATGAGTAAAGTGATATAGACAGTATTTTTTGTTATATTAAAAAAAAAAAAAAAAAAGGGATTTTTTTTTAATAATTATTGTTTAAAAAAATTACCTAAAAAAAACTTGGTTGGATTTTTGATTTTAGTAATCTACAGGTTATTCCGGAAGTCATGGCGCAGTCAGATATCTGTTAACAATAATTACAAAAAAAATTATAATGATTGGCCTATTATTATTCGTAAGATCGTAGAATCAGAACCAAAACCGTCTAATCTTACGAATAATCGTGAGATCTGGCATCACTGAGTGTGTGTGTGTGTGTGTGTGTGTGTGTGTCGTAGTCTGGCCGAAGCATTCCCCTCTTCTTCTTGGGTCGGTAAAAAGGGAATCAGCCGCTACACGTTTTCTGTCTGTCTTTATTTCGCTCCAGCCTTTGCCTATTATATTAACATCTCCTTTTATCGCACTGAAAATCTCCGCACCTGAGAAATTTGTTTGCCAGACGTGTATATGTTTATTATGTAAGTGCGCAATTTGTGTATGTTCCCATTTGATGGTAATCAGTTTCAAAAAGAATGAATTTTGGAAAAGTGACCATTTTGAGGTTAGTTTACTTGAAGGCCACATAACTCAAAAACCAAAGGTTGCCGGAAAAAACTAATTTTAGATTCGTGATCCGCGTCCTAAAAAACCCCCGTATGCAAAAAATCATCTAAATCGGCGTCATGTCTGATAAGTAAAATTTTATTATTTATTATTTTTAATTGAATAAATTGCTTAAGATTAAAAATCCAGATCATTTAAAACAAAATGCATTTGGTTAATATAAAAGTGTTTATCTCAATTTAATAAAGTATGACATATACGTCTTTATTTGTCTGGTACTTAACATTTTTTTTTCCATATTTTCTTAGGGTATTGTTATCAGTATATAACTTTTATTTATTTATTTTAAACTTTTTTAAATTAAAAAATTACCAGGCGACAACCTCATGTTCTATCTTTTTATAGTATAATAATTCCTTCTTTACTGCCATCTCTGTGCAGGTTCTTGAACTAAAAGGTAATCAATAATACCGCAAGTGAAGTAGAAAGACTTACAGAAATATTTTTAAGCTTCTTAGCTTAAATAAAAGATGCTATATTGTGTATTGGACTTGGCAAATAAAAATTTTACGAATCATATTTGGGCTCTAATGTTTAAAAAAGTTGTTTTAAAGTGTTTAATTTTGACAGGCAATAGGCTCGATTCTGTAAAAAAAATCTTTAAGTACTATTTATGTTAACAATCTTTAAATTAACAACTTATAATAGCTAATTATAACGTACAATTTAAATTTAAAAAGTATTTCATAGCAATGCAATTTGATAACCACCATTTATCCAATCTTTCATTTAAAATCCATTCGCTTAACTCTAAGTGGTTAGACATTTTTTAATAGCCACTAGTATTTAAGTATTGTCCTAAATAATTTATAAAATTAATTATGGAAAAATATAATTTTCCAATTAATCCAGTTGGCATAAATAATTTCACTTGGGTTGACAACAATTAGATTATTCCTTTTATGCTCTATAACAGCCCGGAACGACACCTTAAGTGTTTCTTTTATATTGCAGTCATTTTGTTTTTGACAGCTTAAAAACGGTTTAGAATGATTCTACAAGTTAAAAGGAATACACTTATTATTCAATTGCAGGATTTTTAAGTACTGCAAGAAAGTTTAGGTTTATTGTTTGGAGGATAACCTCACCAAATTTTAAATTGGTTTAGCCATGGAACATATTTTTTATTATTTAACTAACCTTATCTATATTTCTTTTAAAAGTGCAAAAAATAATAGTTTAACATTAATCCATTATTATTTATCTAGCTTTTGATCTCAGTTTTTCACTTATTTAGAATAAACACTATATAATCTGGTGGTTACTTTAAACCCCCATATTTAACCATAGTGTTTAAAATTATTTATAAAATTTCATGTTAAAAAAATGGTTATAAGAACAACTAATCTTAACATAACAACCAAAAATAGTGTTTCAAACACAACTACTTGCTTACATAATTAAGCTGAATATGCCTTGATTAAAAACACTTGGTTATATTCGTCCGCTAAGTGTCAATTAGAAAATTAGGAAAGAACAAACCAATCTTTACGTACTATTTTAGATGTTATTAAACATTCTGCCTCTTAAAGATCGCTATGGTTAGATCGATTACGAATCAGTGGTTTAAAGAACACTGAAGGGTAGTCAAGATGCGTACATTGTATCACTAAAAATAAATTTTTGGGCTTTTTTTCCACCCTCCCCATTGAGTGTTGCCATTGACTCCTGAGCATCGACGCAACCGACTCAATGGTGCGGAGATAGACCTCCCCGGGTCAGGAATGGAACCAGGTGATCTTAAGTGATAAATCTCGCTTTTGTTTGGGTATGCATAACTAGCGAGCAATGGTAAGAAGGCGACTTTGTTAAAGACGTAATCCTCAGTTTGATATGAAGAGACATGTTTATTGCACAGTGGGTGTAATGGTATAAAGTACCGTAGGATGTGGTAGCAGGACCTTCCATATCTTAAGATGATGAAAAACCCCATTTGCTATAATGGTAAAGAGTGCCGTAGGATATGGTAGCAGGACTTCCATATCTTAAGACGATAAAAAACCCATTTTTTAACAAAGTTAGACCATATGCTCCTGGAATAACCATAGACTTCATGAATCAACACTACATTACTCGCTTACCATGGACTCCAAAATCTTTTTTGATCGAACCTCTGTGGGTCATCCTAGATCGCAGTATATTGAACTTACAGCATGCCCTTAGACTTTGGCAGCACTTAGTCATGAGGTAGACATAGGGTGGAATGAGATACTTTAAGAGGATATAGACCCGGGACATCAGATCAATGCCCGGAAGTGTTAAGGAATATATAAGAAAGAGGTTCTTCAACATATTATTAAACTTGATTTTGTTATTGATTATAAGATTTGGCTGGACATTTTATCATTAATAAGCTACATGTTTACGTTTTTTACCACCAAGTAGGTATAAAAGCAACCAGAATATTTAACATAAGGTATTTAATTGTATTACCTTGGGTCCAGTAAGTCCATCCATGCCAGGAGGACCAGGGGGGCCAACAGGTCCTGGTTCTCCTCTTTCTCCAGCCGGTCCTGGTTCGCCAGGCATTCCCTGTCTACCATCATGTCCTGCTGATCCTTCGGGTCCGGGTGGTCCGGGCGGTCCTGGTGGACCTGGTTCTCCTGGTTCTCCCTGCATATTTTTATGTGATAAAATTTGACATATTTTAAATATATTTATTAAAGCAAACAATAGATAGCGATAATAAAAAAATACTTTAAATAAATTTTTTAAAAAGAAAAGTTTATTTATTTTAATAAACAGAGTTTCAAATTTAAATAAAAATACTGCTTAAAAAAAGTTTTAGAATTTTTCGTTTTTAGGCAGATAAATTTTGTTCATAATTATCAATTTTTTTAATTTTACAGAAAAATTTAGATTAGATAATATGTTAATTCATCTTTGGGTAAGTTTTCTAACACTTTAACAAGTCTTAAAACCTAATAAGATTTAGATATGTTCCATAGTTTTGTTGCGAATTCATGTTTTAATAAGTTCTTTTTGAGTTTACTCATCAGAAAATCTTTTACATAATGGGACCGCTTCAGTCCTGGTCCCAGGGTATATGGCTCACGCATAAAATGACAAAACGTCATAAAAACTGAAAGTTTCTAGACTCTCCCAAATTTTATATTCAAATTTTTAAAAATTAAATTTTAATTTCTATTTTATTTTTCATTTAAGTTTATCTCGATAACGGTGACAGACTTGCTACAGAAACATAGATAAAAGTGTTTGGATTTTTTGGGGGTGTTTTCTATTTTCTATTTTATGCGATCTGCCAGTTCATGAGGGTCAATAGGAGCGCACTCAATCGCTAAACCCCGGGACAAGGATCAAAGCGGTCCCATTGAAAAAAACTTTCCCGGTAGGTAAACATATCAAGAACTTACTAGAAGGAGTTATTTAAAATTACCAAATATTCCTTATCTCGTTTTTTTATTTAAAAATATGGTCAGAAAAGTAAACTTTAAATTTAACTTGAAATCAAAAATATTCACTTTTAATTAAATTGAATAATAAAAACAAAAAAATATGTAAACATATTTTTATCTTGACTTACACTATTTAGGTTTTACAGCTAGTTAAAGTGTTATAAGTTTTTATTACTTCATGCTTTATTGACATGTATTTATGAGTTGTTTATAAAATTATTCATGCAAGTAAGTACTGGGATTCATAGGTTTTTTTAAAAATAAGTAACTAAATATTAACAAAAATAGTGATGATGATGATGATGATCCATAGAACAAACGTACGTGAATTGCGAATCATATTGGTGTTCTAAAGAGGGTTTGTTTTATTACTTAAATTATAATAACACGAATTGCGCACCGGTCCAATTTTGAGTACCTACCTACCTATAGTATCCAAAATTAGGGTAAAACCTTTATTTAACCGTTTGGTCAAACCTAAGAAATAGCAATGGTTATATGTATTTTATCGTACAAGTTAGAGGCGGCAATAGAAAGGTGTCCATAGGTATATTCGCTTTATTAGAGAACTGTTCATTTAAGTAATAGCCTATTGATATCACTTTAAATCAAAAACAAAGTCGTAAAAGCTATTTTAGGTTTGATTTTAGTTCTTGGATGCCTAAATATAAAGAAAATTAAACGTGCTTTTAAATTCTGGCTTGGGCTTTTTAGAACGGGTTAAATTTGTCATCATTTTAAAAATTCCAAACTAACTCGAAATTTATGCAGTTGTAGCAAAAATGTGTAAATAGCTTTTTGTGTAAAAAAAATAAAATTTCCTATTAAAATAGTACTTTCCAGAATTAAAAAAAAAAAAAAAATGTTGCAAAATTAATGCAACAAACAAATCTAAAAAATAACAAAATGGCATTTATTATTATTTTTTAAGATTTTTGCTCAGCACTTTTCTCTGGGGCAAGATAGGTATAAGCATGACTGGACAGAATTTACTTTGAATTTATCCAGACGGGGCGCAGCAAACCTCTTGGTGCTACTCGTGCGAAGCTGGGCTGGTTCTAGGGAATATGTGGCTTTCTATGAATAAAAGACTCTGTTTTTGATAAACTTCTATTCCATGCACTTTTTAATACAATAAACAGAATTTCTTCAAAGCAAAATCTATTAAATTTACATAAAACTAATATCGTTATAACAATAACAATTTTGACATATTTTGCGGAGAAAAAACGTAAAAACTAAGCTTTTCTGTTAAGCTTACGAGCCGTGAAACTTAAATTCGAGAACAGTAAAATCAAAAACCTTTCTAGAACAACTTAAATATAAGAGCTACGTGTTAGAGGCAAGAGAATTTCGAGCTAGAACCTATCATCTAAGCTGAAGAGGAACTGCGTAATAGATAAAAAGAATGGTGGTATAAAGCGCAAGTCGGGCTGTAATTGGTCGGGGGTGGGATTAGGGTGACTCGTGATTCGGCCCGACAAGCCTAAATTATAGTGGCCGCCGAGATCGGCTTTCGTCGGGAGATTGTTTGGATCCTTGTAAATTTGAAGAGTTTTTGCATATACTAGTTGAATTGGCTAGTTAAAAGGATATGTTTTAACAGTGGCTTTAAAGAAAGGAAGACTGACGCAAAGACCTGAGAGTAGCTAGAAGTATTTTCAATAAAATTTAATCGAAAGTTGCTTTTTTAAACTTTTATCAGTTTTTGTTTATTTTTTTTATATTAGAATATATCTATTTTTATAAACATAAAGTATTTTATAAAAAAAAAAATGTTTTATAAAGGTATTTTAATAGAAAAAACATAATCTATTAATAATAATTTTTAAATCCAGCACTAGAAAGGAGTTAAATTAAATTTACATACATGAGGTTGGAAGTCTTCCAAAAACGGCTTAATGTCTATTCGTACTAGCTACCCAGCTTGTAAATGTTTAAAAGACTGTTAAGCAAACTTCGGGTGCAGGAAATTTGGTAATAAATGTTACATTTTTTTGTAAAGAGAGCGCAAAAGTAAATTGCGAAAATGCAAACGATATTGAAGTATATAGGAAGGAAAAAAAAAGAAGATAAAGACCATAAAATAGACATTGCTTTTGATGTGCCAAAGTTTTTAAATAATGGTAATAAACTTTTATTAACTTTTTTTATTAAACATTACAACATATATACATATAACCACAATCATTATTTGGGTTTTATTATATTTTTAAGATGGCAAAACATATTTTTTACTGTTCTGTCGACAACTGCTGTATTAGTTTGAATGATTGTGTGTCATTTTTTCGATATCCTAAAGATCCACTCAGGTGTGTATGTATGTATAAAAGTTTTCCCGTATAAAAATAATTATGCCAGCGTCAGACCATTTATATAAATGACCCTCGTACGTCGCCTGAGACCTACGATTATAACTCAATCGTACAAATCGGCCCTTTAAGGCAGTGACCAGACTGTTTTGACTGTGAAGAACTTTCTGGTGCTCAATTCGTGAACTGCAGATTTGGCTGGTTTTTGTACAGTGCGCAATTCGTTTTAAAGAAGAACAATATTTTATAAAGTGTTATTTATAAAAAACAACAATATGTTAATAATGACATTTTAAATTTATTATTGGTTTAAAATAAAAATTTTAAAACAATTTCTAAAACTAAATACTAAAAAAGCTACATGCACTTCAAGCGAACAGCGATAGTAACGAATAGCTAGTAATTTTCTTATTTACCTTCTCAGAAACTTGAAACCTAAACAAGAAGTTAAAGCTAGGTAAATAAGGATTTCAAGTTTTAAGAGTTTAAATCCGATCGGAAATTACGAAAACGGAACCTGGCAAAGCTACCATTATTTATTCTTTATTTTCCTAGTCTTTTTTTAGGATGTTTAACTTGGTATAAAAATAGAGATTTTAAACTTTTATAAACGAGGTATTAAGGTAAACATTAAGTAGTTTTGTAATAAAAATCGTTTTTATAAAAGAAATTATTTTTACAGCATTTAAAAAAATATATTTAGTAATTTAAATGGTAATAAATAGGGTTAACTTTTTGGCTTTCCTCCTGTATACAAAAATGTGAAATATCCATCTCATACTTAAAAAATATTTGGAATTAAAGCGAAAGAAATATGACATAAAATTAACATTTTTAATGAGACACCAGATCTATTTGTTCGTTTTTGAAAGCGTACCATTTTTTCTGATAGTTTTTTGTCAAAAGGATTTTGTACTTATTTTTAGTAATAGGAGAACTAATTATTCTATTTGTCTCAATTTTACCAACATGTTTTAATAGTTTGACAGACTTTGACAGAATATTGTTTTTTTGTGTTTCTGCATTTTAGGCATTTATTGTTACCTTTTTCTGTTTTCTAATTGAAATCGCCAATTTCTTATAGAAATTAAATTAATTCTAGTTATACAAATAAACAGGACATTTTTTATTTGAAACTTATCGAAAAAAATAAACCGCTTTCAAAAACGAACCAATAAATGAGGTGTCCAATTAGGAAAATATTAATCTATATCTCTTTTGTTTTGGTTCAAATCATTTTTAGATATATGCTTTAAGGTTCTACGGGAAAAATATATACGAGATGGTTATGTCAAATTTGTTTAAATATAAGGAAAGCCACAAATATGGCCCTATTTAGACGTCGTTGGATGAGCCTTAACACAATTAAATATTTATACAGTGTGTCCCAAATTCGCTCTATAATATGTAGATATTGCTATCTCGTTTAGTATGTAAGATAAAAAAATCTTTAAATGAGGAAACTTTTAGAGGATTAATTGTTGATTTTAAATGTAAAGGTAAACTTTTTCTTAAAAAGAAATCTCCAGTCGTCTTTTGTTTTTTACTTATTGACCAAACTTTTAATTTTTATATGGCAGCCATCTTTGATTTTTAGATGTTTGAATAGCTCTTTAAATTTCCTTTTTAATAATATTTCACTTGCCATTAAACAGTTTAAAAACATTTTTTTTTAATAATTTTTAATAATACATTTGGCATCGCCGACCCGACGCCTCATCAATGCGCTTTTTGTCAATTTCCCTTATTAAGATATGACATAACAATCAATTTTACAAATAAAGTTGTAATATTTTTGAACCTTTTAAACAAATGTAAAAACAGCCTTAACAAAAATTTAACTTAGAATAGACGTAAAAAATTAGGTATACGTACATATGCTATTTAATGTGTTCATTATGCCTTTCCTGCTGACGGGTGCATATTTTACATCTTCTACTAACTGAGAATGTTACTCAAAAATCGTTTCTCCCAAAATTTCTGGGGTTTCAGGGGGATTAATATGTTTATGTTTTTAATTTGTAAAAGATGGAAACAAGTATACTAGAAAAAATAGGTCGGTAAGATAAGTATCCTCTTTTAAATGTGTCACTTTCTTATCCCATTAATTTTAACAAAAAATTTTATTCGATTAGCAGCTTAAAAAAAAGATTATTGCGGAGATAAATCTGCGTTTATTAAAAATTTACAAAACAAAAAAAATGTCTGTTGTAAATAAATGCCTCTTGCAAATAAAAACCATAAAAATTAAGGCTTAAAATCGAACTGCTATCTTTTGTTTTTTTTTTAATTGCTTAGATTTGGTTTTGCCAAAATATTTTTTGATTAAAACACAAATTATATTTTTAACATAGTAACGCTTTTATTTGCAAAATAAACATTTATGTCATACTTTATAAGAGAAATTGGCACGAAGCGCATTGATAAGGTTTCGGGTCGGCGTTGCCAAATGTACTGTTAAAAATTATATTTTCAAAATATTTTAAAACTTTTAATGGCAAGTGGACGGACACGATATTGCATGATGGGGTGTCGTTGAAAAGGAAAGCTAAAGAGCTGTTTAAATATTAAAAAATCAAAGATGGCCGCTAAATAAAAATTGAAAGTATTGGTGTCCTAATAATGTCATAGTTTAAAACATGTCCAAATTGATACAAGCAAATTACAATCAAAAATTAAAATGGACGATTTTCACTTTTTCGCTAATTTCTTCGAAACCTAATTTTTAAGAAAAAAATTAATTGCACGGTCAATATTAGCAATAATTCTTTCAAACTTTTACCATTTAACCATTGCTTTATCCTGTATACTAAAGGAAATAGCAATACACGTAGGCCATATTTGGGACACAGTGTATAAGGTGTGACCAATAAAGTCCACATCATATGAGATACTTTTTTATTAACAGTCTTATTCGAAATTTGACTTTGGTATCAATTTCTGCTTTGATCAAGATGAAAATTGACTAAAAATTAGTAATCACGTGATACGCACTGTCAATTTTTTCCAAAAAAAAATGCTAATAGTGGGATTGTTTCTAAAAATATCGAAAAAAGTTACATAAAAAAGTTTTTTGAAATGCAATTTTCGGTCTATATGAAAAATTTTAAATGTATAACATAATTTTAATTTTTTGTCCATTTTTTGTAAATTGCATCATAAATGCAACTTAAGACCAACGCATCATCACGTGACTATTATCCGATCAAAATAGACATTTACCCTTGCATAAATGTGCAAGAAGCTGAAAATTTACATGAACGTTAAGGATACCATTATAACCAAATTTTAAAAAGTGCCCATCGATCCCTTGTGTGCAAAACATTTTACACATGGTCAAAATTTGCGAACATGAGTTTTTTGGATGTTTTGGCGAAACGATTAGTTTAATGATAAAAATAGCTAGAACAAAAATAGTAGATCATGTAATTGTCTACAAAAATTGTTTTATACTTTTTCCCATAAAATTTACCATTTCTAAAAAAAAGCGATTCTAAAAGTTACTAAAGTTTTATTTCCTATACTAAGCACACGTTTCCACGCTTCTTGTGAAATAGAGTACTTGACGAGTTTTTTTAACATGGTTTTCCAAGTAGGCCTACTTCACGGTCTATTTTATTAAATCCTAGTAGAATAAAAGGTCTTCTCATTCAATATTACCGTCTAATGCAGTGGTTCCCAAAGTGGGGGGGGCGCAAAGCAATATCAAGGGTGGCGCGAGAGCTCAGAAAAATTATTAAAAATTTTCATCTTTAAAATAACAAAAAATCAGTTCAAATTAAAAAAAAGATTTATACATATATGGAAACGTCGTCTGCAAGTTCAAACACCAATTTTTTTCCTATTTCCGAAATTGGGTTTATTAATGGAGAATAGTGACGACACTGCTAAAAACGAAGAGATTACAAAATATATTATATTTCATCTAGAAAGTCCCTTTGATGAATTCCAACGATATTTTTCTAATTTACATGAAAATGATGAACATAAATATGCTTAAAGTCCTTTTAATTTTGATATAAACATCCTTCCAGAAGAAAGAAAAATAATTTTCTATTTTAATGGAAATTAAAACAAAAAAACTGAGCCGGCTTAATGTTGCTAGTGACCTACGTTGCGTACTTTTAAAGATAAAACCAAGAATTTCCATGTTAAGGAAATGCAGCACCATACTTCGCATTAGATTAGATAAGTGTTTAAATGTTATGTTTATAAATTAATGCCTCTTTTTTTAGTAAAAGGAATGTTTTTGTATAGTCGAGGGAAGTGGGGGGGCGCGACCACTTCTAAATTTCAAAAAGGGGGCGTCATAGAAAAAAGTTTGGGAACCACTGGTCTAATGTATTTACATTTATATTAGCATTAGTTGCAACATATTGAAGAAACGTGCCACTTTCTGGTGGTAAGATATAAGGTGGACGATGAAAAATTGTTGCTGCCTCGTACATTATAGTTTTATTATAAAATACGCACATACCAAAAGGCAAAAAAATTTGTATGAGACGTTTTAAGGCAAATTGTCGATGAAAAAAACCTGCGAGACCCAATTGTAGCTTGACTTAAAAGACCGAGGACAAACAGCAGTTATAATGCTATGACTTATGTTTGTAAATACTAATTTTAAATGTTCTTAATCAAGCCATTTATTTTTTAAAATTATTTGTTCCGAAAAATAAGTTATTGACTCTGGAATATAACTATTAATATTTTTAAACATACCACCTGGTGGCGAGTAATGAAATTATCAGTGACTTTTCGAATGATTGCTGCCCAAGATCTTAAATCGCTCTTCTTTGCCATTAGATTTTTTCACTCCAAGATTGATGACTTTATTACCATAATTTAATTTTAATCGGAGTTGGTAGTTCTGTTATCTCTATATTGGAATTTTTACAAACAGTTGTTAATTCTTTCAATGTAAACTGACAGTCATCGCCATTTTTGATATAAAGAAATTTTGGCGTAGAATTTATTAAGTTACTACACTTTCATTTAAGAGTGCATTTACGCTACACCTTAGGGGTAGGGCGAAAGGACGTGGAGACGGTGGTCGGAGACTAACAAACTCCTACACCACAATTTTTTGTATAGCCGCATTATAAATATCATATTTTATTTAGGTTCTTCCAAATTCGGTGTATCGATGCGATATTGATTCCGATTGCAAGCCTACAGAAGATAACGTTTTTCGGTAACTATTTTTCACTTAAATAACATAAATTATACACCATTTTTAAGGTAAGGAAATAATCTATGCCTGTGCTGTAGCGGATTTTTGAAATATGAGTCGAGTTAAGAGAAAATAGTATCTAAAAATAACCGATTTTAAGGTGACTTTCACTCAAGGAAATATTAAAAACTAAATCCAAATTTAAAAAATTATTACAGCAGAAGCCTAGATTTAAATGTTGGCTTTCATATAGTTTTTGGAAATTATCGATAACTTATACCGTTTTTGAGAAAAACATTATGCCCCGAACACCAAATTGGATCCAATTTTCGTGGCGCGAATGGACTCTTAAAGAAAACCGGAAAATTAACATTTGTATGTTTTATTGACTATCTTCATAATATTTTAGGTCAATCTTGGAGTGAAAAAATCTAATGGCAAAGAAAAGCAATTTAAGATCCTGAAAGCCGCGGCAGCAATCATACGGTAATATATATCGGTAGTCATCGATAATTTTCATTACCACCCACCAAGTCGCATGTTTGAATATATAAATAGTCATATTCCAGAGTCACTGACTTATTTTTTAAAACAAATAATTTAAAAAAATAAACGGTTTAATTAAAAACATCCAAAATTAGTATGTTCAAACATTAGTCATAGCATTATGACTGCTGTTCGCCCTCGGTCTTTTAAGTCTAAGCTACATTTGGGTCTCGCAGTTTTTTTTCATTGACGATTTACCTCAAAACGTCTCATATATTTTTTGTTTTTTGGTATGTGCGCATTTTATATAAAACTATAATGTACGAGGCAGCAACAGTTTTTCATCGTACACATATCTTCATCATATCTTACCACCAGAAAGTAGCACGTTTATTCAATCTGTTGCAAACAAAGCTGATATAACTGTAAATACATTAGGCGGTAACATTACGATTCATTTAATGAATATCATAGATATTGAATAAAAAGACCTTTTATCTTACTAGGATTTAATAAAATAGACTTTGAAGTAGGCCTACTGGGGAAACCACGTTAAAAAAACTCGTTAAATACACTACCTTACAGGTAGCGTCAAAACGTGTGCTTAGTATAGGGAATAAAACTTTAGTAACTTTTAGAATCGCTTTTTCTCAGAAATGGTAAATTTTAGGGGAAAAGTATAAATACAATTTTTGTAGACGATTACATGATCTACAATTTTTGTTTAAACTATTTTTATCATTAAACTAACCCTTTTGCCAGAAAATCCAAAAAGCTCATTTTTGCAAGCTTTGACCTTCTATAAACTTTTTTGCACACATGGGATCGATGGGGACTTTTCACAATTTCATTATAATGGTATTCTTAACGTTCATGTAAATTTTCAGCTTCTTGGGAATTTATGCAAGGGTACCCCTAATTTTCGGGCCAACTTGACCGGATAACTACTATTTTTTGGTCACTCCTTATCTCGATCAATGCAGAATTTGGTCCCAAAGTCAAATTTCTCACATTATGTTCCTCGGTACGTTCGTTACTTACTAAGCCTGGTTAAATTTAATTTTAAATAAAATTAATATTATTATTAGTAAGTGATCTTATAAGAAAAAAATCTCATTTAATATAAAGCAAAATCCGTGCGTGTTAAAGTGACTTGATATTTTATTTACTTTTTTTTCTTACTTAAATTAGTATGTTTTGGTGCAAAAAATAAGCAACTAGTATGTTAGCGTCAGGCTACGCATAAAAAAAGGGGATAGAAAGTAGAAATAAAATTTAGAAGAAGTATTATAAATTTACATACAAATTAGAAAAAAAGCAATAGGTTTAAAAACTAACTCACTTTTAGCGTGATGATAGTTTCCCCGGTTATGTTATGGCCCCTTTCTTGTAGCCCCTAAAAATACACTAATTGTAAACAATAAAAATAATAACACAGCAAAAACTACCAGAGTGCAACAAATAATAAGCTAAACACTGTATTAATAAATATCCACTCCCTTGATAACAGATCATGCCTAAATGGGGAAAAAAGGCACAAAATTTATAAATAAATAAAATGAAAATTTTGACTGTTACCTAACGTTTTTAACATTTTCTTTAACCATTTGATTTTTTTTTCTGTCATAGTTTATTTTCTCGTAAAATTTTATTTTTTAAGAAAGTTTATTGGATTATTTCCAAAAATAATAATTAAAAATAACGTGACCATTTTTCGTATTTTTTTTTCATTCCATAGATACAAAATTTGACCCCTTTAGCCATCCTGTTTTTTTTGAGGTTGTGTAATATTTAATTATCCAATGCCAAAAGTAAATTTCTGGAACACCTTTTTTATAAGTAACATTGGATATTGCATGATTCATAATTTTGGGAAGTATGGCTGACATTTGTTTTAAAAAAATATTTTTTTGTACTCTGCTATTCGTAAAACATTACCTTTCTGTTGGATGTGTATTATAAGTATCTATTCAAACTTTTGCGTTTAAACCATTATTGAAAGAATACAACATTTTTTAAATAGTTTTAGCCGTCTAATTTTAAGAGTTGGTTTTAAATTTATTTTTAATCTTAAATTAATAGTTTTCATTTCCAAAACTAATTAAACCATTGTTTAAAGAATATAAGGTTTTTTATGTACGATACGGCTTATGCTTTTAACCGTCTAGTTTAAAGCGTTAGTCCTTTTTTCAAATCCTAAACTAATAGTTTTTATTGCCAAAAATAATAACATAAATTTGGTGCCTTTTAAAAGATTTTTTAAGGACAGGGAAAATAACCCTATACAACATAAAATTAAACATAAAACGACAGCTACGGAAAAAGGTCTGATTGATGAGGCCTCCTTTACCTTGACTGCAACAATTTCGGCATAACCCAGGGTTCCACCTCGAAGTGTCGTGACAGATCTCTTAAGGCCCTAAATTAATAAAAATATATGTTTAACCTTTTAAATATATATTATTCTGGATTAACTAACATTGTTATACGGCTTAACAAACATTTAAAAGTAAAAAAAATCTACAATAATCTTCTTAAATTCTTCGGAAAAACTAGTGATATATCGGGCACGAGAAAAGGTTTAAGCTGCCATATTTAAATTTGTATGTTAGCTGTGGTAAAACTTGGCAGATTCAATACACCTTGTCTATTAGTTTTGAGTAATTTTTGTGTTATTTAAATAGGAACAAAATAAGATTTGTACTCAAAACATTTTTTTAAGCTAAAATCCAGATATCATAAACTATGGTTTTTTATTTGCTAGTAATTTAAATTAATGAATAAAAAATCTGCATATATTTTTAAATTTATTTTAAGCAAACCATTGCAAATTTATTTTAAATTAAAACTTCTTTGGGTTTTTCTTAAAACTTTTGACCCTTATACGTAGTGGGATTTCAAGTGGAAAGTTTATGTGGGTATCTTTTTTAATCCATGCATTTTATAGATAACCTTTATTGTGTAAGCCCAAAAACATATTTTTCCTGCCACTTTATGATGTCACCAAAATTTATAAGATAAAAATTTAAAAACATTTAAATTGTATTATTTTTCAAAGTTATTTAATTAACCATTTTTTTTTCATTTTGATATGTTTTGATATGGTCATACATTTTCAGCAACACTAAAGAGAATTTAATAGAGCTACAGAAGTTTCTACTCTCTATTTTAGGACTAAAAAGCTCTGCAACATAAAATAACCCGTTAACTGAAAACACTACAATTTACTTACCCTTCCTGGCTGCTTTTAAAAAGGAAATTAAGTGAAAATAAGCAAGTTTAAGTACACAATAAAACTTTACAGTATATAAGTAACTCTTTTCTACTGACTGAAGTACTATTACTAGGTGCAAGAAATTTCATCTAATAATTGTGATAATAAGTTACAACTTTTTTTATTTTACCTGTAATATTTAATGTTATACAGAGTGTCCGAAAAGGTGCTACCAATAATACAACATATACTCTAGGGGTATATATAAAGGTGGTACATCAGAACCCTTTCTTTTGATTTGTTATTATTACTTTCGTAGTTTTAAAAATATATTTATCAAAGGGTTTTTTTAAGTACAAAATATTATTTCGTGCTTTGTTTTAATGTTGGTAATACAGAATTATTCATTATAAGGCATAACTTCTTTTTACGCTAAATTGAGGAACTTTACATTAAGAAATTATATTCTTCTATCTTCTCGACAATAGAATTTCATAAACTTTGCTAAAACTAACCTTTTACAGAAACAGTTGCTATTTTATTATTTAATGCAAACCTTAAACTAAACATTTAGAAAAGTTGTATTTTATGATTTCTAGTAAATAGACGTCTATAAAACAAAACAGTCAATGGACCTTGTTACTGTATTTAAAATAAAAGAATACGGAAATTCTGGAAAGTATGTTGTTTTTTACTGACAAAGCTTTTTTACAAGATCGAAGTAACCGACTTGCAATACGCCATACGCCAATAAAGCTTCGCGTCATCAGTATCAATTTAAAAGAAAAATGGATTTGATCAGGTGATATCAACCGCTACCTTATTGGCCCTGTCGTAATTTTAGACAAAGCTTAAATTTTGTAAAAATTTGTATCATTGTTATCATTGATTTTCAGGGTATTGGGAAAACTACACGATTATAGCAAACCTAATAGCACGTTCTCGACTTCGATTTTCGAATCCAGTGCAACGCTAAAATAGGATAGCGGCTTGTTTTGTAGATACTGGGCGTTTTTTTAATTTTGAAGATTTTAGTACACCTCTGTATCTCGGTTGTTAGTAAATATTCAAAAAAAAAGGTAAATGGATTATTTATATATAATTTTATGTAAAATCCAGTGACGTACTTAGTTCTTTTTTATCGGTAACAATTTTAAAGATATAATGCAAAGTTGCTTTTTTTTTAAATGGGACACCCTTAATATTATTTAAATATTTGTTTCACAATAAAATGAGCTATTTATTAATACTACACACTTTATTTTTTTTCAAAGAAATTAGTCATTTAAATAAATCAAAGAAAACATTGATTTATATGTTGATTACTTTTAAAAATAATACATATTAATATTTCACGTAGAATCCAGTAGCGTATTTACTTATTTATTAGTAACGATTAAGCTTATTGTTTCTTTTTTTAATTCGTAATGGCAATTAACTAAGTACGCATTTTATTTACAAGAATGTAAGTTGACTTAAAACAAATAATCGCTGCAATATTTTGTATATTAAGCAAAAAATAAAAATTTCATACTAAGCTTCTCGTGTTTTTGAATTTTAGTTTAAATGACATGGAATTTAAAAACGTTTTAATTATTTAATAATATTAAACGTTATATTAAAAGGGAGAAAAGAAGTGCAAATACCTTACAAATGTATTTTGCTAGATATCCAAAAAGAAGACAACCAAGTATTAATACTTTTAAAAGACTAGATGAAAACCTAGTTGCCCATGAATGGTCTAAAATAATAATAATAAATAAATAAACAAATAAAAAAGAAATAGTAAAATAATTAAAAATAATATTAAATATAAACAAATAATAAAATATTATATAATGAGTACAAAATTTAAATATTATATTCAGGTTCTCTTTTTTCATAAATTAGTTTTTTTTTGCAAATAACAGTTTTTTTTTAAATAAATATAAAGTGTATAGTATTATTACTAAGGTAATTTTATTTTGAAATGAATAGTAAAATATTATACAAGCTGTCCTATTGAAAAAAAGCTTTGTGTTTTATCTTTAAAACTGTAACCGATAAAATCAAATTGAGCACGTCACTGAATTCTACGTAAAATTCTACACAAACTTTTTTCCAGCCATACTAACAACCGAGGTTGGGTTAGGTTAGGTTTAAAGTGAGTGGACTTTTTACGCCCTGCACTGCGACCGCTCGGTCTATTGTGTCTCACACCTTTTTATATTTCTCCCAAAAGGATCAGACTTCTAATGAATCCGATATCAGACTCATGTCGCTACCGGACACGAGCACAATATGTGTTCTGGTGTATTCTGGTGTCCCTGTCTCCTGGAGAGTATGACGAGCAGACGATTAGATTCGTCATGCCCTCCTCTCCCAGTCTAGTGACGTGGGTAGCTACCAGGTCCTTGTTATAGGAACCAGATGTTCCTTCTGATGCCGCATCTCCGGCCTTACCCTATAAAAACGGTGCGATCCGCTTTCTGTTTAAAGCCAGGGAACCCTTTTCCCTATAAAGGCGGTTCTGTCCGCCTTCTGTTTGGATTCAGGGATCCCTTCTTAAGCACCTGTTTGTTCGGGATGGATTAGCCCTTCCCGGTGAAACAGGCGCCGGTGGCTTCAGGGCACTTTCGAAACGGATTCACGCGTTTCGGTCAGCGCACCTTTGTCACTTTTTTCTTATGAAAGCGGTTCTGTCCGCTTTCTGATACTCTACAAGAGGTCGCCCTGTATCTCAGAGGCTCCGTTGGAGACACCACAGGAAGTCATTCACTCATCAGCACGGTATGCTAACACCTTGAGTTAAGCCTTGTGTTCATCTTAGCTCCGGATCCCGTTCCATATGCTAGCCAAAAGAGTTGCCGATAACCAACAACTCTAGCGCATGTGCCAAAAGATCCTACTGGGGCCAACCACGACAACGACGTGTGTACAAGCGAGATACAAAGCACTTCTGAAATTGTCAAAAGTTAAAAAACACAATGTATCTTCGAGACGAATCAAGTCAGCCGCTATCTGTTTTCAGCGTTGTAGTTGTTTCGAAAATCGAAATCGAGAATATGCCATCACATTTGCTCTATCCCATATAGTTTTCTCAATATCATAAAATCTATCAAAAAGGCGCCACACTGTTCGACACATTATTAACTCTTTTGGAATATTTAGGTACTTAACTTTAAGGGGAGCTATATATGTATGAGGTGTCCCACCCTTTTTTGCTTTTACTATTCACCAATATTTACATAACCAAATGGGATAGTGCTCCACGGATTGTAAAAAGAAATGATGCACCAGTCTCTCACTCCGTGATCTATAAGTTCTTTTTAAGTTTTTTCGGCGTGTTTGAAATGATTCGTAGCCCTCTTTTTTTTCTGAATCAAACGTAGTAGCGCGGTAGCTGGCGGTGGTCAGAGCTGCAGTAACTTAAATTTTCTTAAGAAGCCGGAGGCTTCGATTAGCCTCCACCAAATGTGGCAAGCCAATTGTAAAAGTGTGAACATCGATGTAAACTTTATCAAAATGTTGATTTATTGATAATATTATTTATTTTAAAAAGTATTAAAAAAGTTAAAATATATTCTAAAATAAATCAAGTTAAATAATCTATTGGATGACAGAGCCTGTCGTAGTATTTTGTACACGTATTTTTCGGACACCCTGTATTACGTATAATTGTATTCTGAACACGTTTTCTATTAAAGTATGCGTGTTATTTTTCTTTTAAAGTAATTTTTAATGCATAAAAAGGATTACATTTTCGTATAGTTCTGTTAACTTAAAAAACAATTTGGGAAAACGATTTAGTTTCAGGAAAACGCTATAAGTACTTTTTTTCTAGTAAAAAATATCTGGTTGGCCAACTAAATAAGGCCGAAGAAAAGTAAATGTTTCCGTTTTTAATTAAAAATAATAGTACACAACCTATTAAACAATTTAAGATCTTGTACATTATTTTTTATGTCCTTGTTTTTTACTTTAAAATAATGGTAATAAAAAAATATTACATCATAACTTGTGTAATGTTTTGTGAGCTATAATAAAAACAGAAAGGGCAGTAAAACAAAAAGATATGATGAATAAAAAATTACCTTAACAGCTTGTATAACATCAATTCCGGCGCTGCCCGTTTGACCCTTTTGGCCTTTTTCCCCAGGTGGACCCTAAAATAATAATGACCTTATAAAATTTTAGGTTAAATTTCCTAACATATTTTTTTAGTAACAAATTAAAAGGGTTATATATATATATATATATATATATATATATTATTATTATTATTATATATATATATATATATATATATATATATATATATATATATATATATATATATATATATATATATATATATATATATATATATATATATTTTATATATATATATATATATATATATATAATATAATCGGTGCCCGGAATCTAATAGAAAACCTAAAAATAATGACAAGTTCCATGAACTTTTTCCTATGACCCACCCCTACGGAGATACAGGTACATAACGGACGCCCCTGGAAATCGTTTTTATTTAAATAACTTTTAAAATACTGGGCGTAATTTAATAATTTTCTAATATAATATTTACTAGATAAGTCTTCTTAAAATGATCCAATTAAATCATATTTGGCTTATTTAGTTTGCCAGAAACGGACTAGCTCTGACACAATAATAACAATTTTTTTAACATCCTGTATAATAAAGGCACAACATTATTATTTCTGGATAGCTTTAACCTTCAACCAAAAAAAAGGTATTCTTGATTGACATCGATAAAATCAACTGTTTACGAGAAATAAAATATCATGGTTGGTAAATTTTTTTACATTATACAGGGTGTTTTCTAATTGTACGTCAATACTTAGGAAAGCGATTTTTGGGTCCATTTTAAGAAAAACTTCATTAATCAACTCTACTTTGAGATACAGGGGGAAAATTTAAAAAATAATTTATTATTAATTGTTCTACTTAAGAATTTTAATAAAATTTGGCATACATGTACTATGTATCAAGAAGCATTTTTAAGTGTACCACATATTTTTTATTTCCACCAGTGGCGTTCGTACAGAATTTGACCTGATTATTTTGGCAAATAAAAAAGAATTGTGGTACACTAAAAAATGCTTCTTGATACATAGTACATACATGCCAAATTGTATTAAAATATCTAAGTGGCATTACAGAAATTAATAATAAATTATTAATTTTTTTTTAATTTTACCACCCTACATCTCAAAAGTTAAGACGTTTAGGACATACATTCATATGAAGATTTTTTCTTAAAATGGACCCAAAAATTGCCTCCAGAAAGCACCCTGTATAATGTAAAAAAAATTACCAACCATGATATTTTATTTCCCGTAAACAGTTGATTTTATCGATGTCAATCAGGAATATCTTTTTTAGTTTAAGGTTAAAGCTATCCAAAAATAATATTGTTAAGCCTTTATCATACAGGGTGTTAAAAAATTGCTATTATTGTGTCAGAGCTAGTCCGTCCCTGGCAAACTAAATAAGCCAAATAAAATATGATTTGATGGGTTCATTTTAAGAAGACTCATCTAGTAACCATTTTATTAAAAAAATAATAAATTACGCCTAGTATTTTGAAAGTTATTTATAAAAAAAAAACGATTTCCAGGGGCGTCCGTTATTTACCTGTATCTCCGTAGGGAGGGTAGGAAAAAGTTTATGGGAACTTGTCATAATATTTTTAGGTTTTCTATTAGATTCCGAGAGATTGCCCACATATTCTGAGACACCCTGTATATATAAATATATAAACTCTTTTCTGGCCTTCTTGATAATTTTAATAACATAAAATATAAAACGAAATCGTCGTTTAAAGATCTGAAATTTTTGTGTAATGTATATATGAATATGAATACTTATTACCATTATCACTATTTATTGTAAAATTTGCGTTATCAAGAAACCACATGAACACACACCATTGAAACCACAAAAAAAACCCTAAT
Source organism: Listronotus oregonensis (assembly GCA_019359885.1). Lineage (NCBI taxonomy): Eukaryota > Metazoa > Arthropoda > Insecta > Coleoptera > Curculionidae > Listronotus > Listronotus oregonensis. Next base: position 110,549 of record JAHBCN010000299.1, read on the forward strand.
TATTGTAAATAATAAATCTCTAAAAAACTTACTGGTTCTCCTTTTGGTCCATCTAATCCTATTGGGCCCTAAATTAAAAAAGAGAATTAGATTTATTAAAAACAAAAATTAAAGCTGGTTAGTATGCAAAAAGGAAAAGAAAGTTAGTACAAAACTGTAATAGGCTGAATAAAATTGGTTAATTCCGTTATTAGTGATAAACACTTTTTAATTCTGTATTGTTTTTGATAAATTTTAACTACTTATTTTTTATATTCCGCTGCTACACAGACATAGAAAAATCGGGCTAATTCTAACTATTAAACATTAAGTTTTGATACTGGTAACGATATTCTAAACAATCACGCATAAGTTTGCTACATACAGGTATCTTTTTTTACTTAAATTTCACATATAGTCCAATCATTGTACCAAAAACAGGACTGGTTTTTTGAGAAATAATAGTCAATAACATTGCATTAATAGTTTTTATTTAATCGGACTATAAACAAATTAGGCCCTTATCTTGCAAGTGCCGTGAATATTAGGCAAATGGTCCGATTAGAATTTTTAAAACGGCTTTTTAAAGTTGAGATTAAAAGCTACAAATTGTATATCTCGCATTTTTATATAAGTTTGAAAACATTGTTAAAAATGCTTGTGAACCTAGCGCGTTGAGCGAAAATTCGCGACCGAGACGTACTGAGTCGACCGTGGAGGGGACACCCAGCAGCGAATATACGTCTCGGTTAAGCACTTTTAACAATGTTCTTCAAACTAATATGAAAATATAAGATATACAATTTGTAGCTTTTAATCTCAACTTGTTTTTAGTGCGATTAAATAAAAACCATTAATGCAAGAATTTTCATATTTCGGCAGCTTAAAGTATATGTTATTTACTATCATTTTCAAAAAAATCAGTCCTTCATATTAAAATTAACGGATATACGAATTTTTGAAAAAAGGTCTGTTTTAAGCGTTTTTCCGGCTTTTCTCGGTTAAAAATGGTCGGATTGGGATTTTTCAAAAACCATTTTGTGGGTTTTTAAATTATTTACAAACGGTCTTGTACAAGTAAAGTGATATAGCCAGTACTTTTTGTTATATTAAAAAAAAAACGAAAAAAAGCCTGTGTTTTTAAATATTATTGTTTAAAAAAATTACCTGAAAAAAAATGGGTAGGATTTTTGATTTTAGTAATCTACAGGTTATTCCGGAAGTCATGGCGGAGTCACATATATGTTAACAATAATTAATTATTTTTATGAAATTATATAAAAAAAAAAAATTATTTGAAAACATTCAACCCGTTATAAGATAGGAAAAATTAATTGTTTTTCTGCTTTTTTGGATTTTATGAATTTTTTTAATAAAATTACATTTAAGTATCCTTTGGGATAGCAAATATACCCGGAGAAGAGAAAATTGTGTTTAATTTTTGTTTTTTCAACCAAATAAACTTACTATCGGAGTAATTTGAGGTTGGGGGGTAAAAACGTAAAATTGATTAATTATTTTGTTAAACATAACACACAGAAACAGAAACAACAAAATACGCAGAAAATCGGGAAAACAACTTTTAATTTAAATTTAAAAATATAGGTTAGAAATAAATCTAATATCTGATAACACATTCTTTCTACATTGTCAAATTCAAAAAGTATCAAATGTTGCCGGACTTAATAATTTTCGGCCATCAAATTTTGATATTTTGGCTGTTAATATAATTGGGAAAAATAAAAAGTTCAAAACCAACCGACCGACTAGGGCTCTTGAATTTTCAAACAGTTTGGTCCTGGTTAATTTTGGAGTTAAAGCGGCTTTATTTTTCCCAATTATTTTAGAGTGAAAATGCGGGAACGATTGAAAAGACCCTGATTTGGCATCACGCACGCTGACGTTCCTTGGCAAAAGGGGAGTTTTCATTATATGGAGAAAATCAATGGAATTTTAAATTTTCAAATTAAAAAAAAATATTAAAAGAAATTTCTCTTTCCGGAGTATATTTGAATCCCTAAGGACACTGGAATATGACATATAAAAATTTTACCATAATCCAAAAAAGAAGAAAACCGTTATAATAATATAAAATATATATTTTTAAATTTAATTTGGGGGATATAAATTATTTTATTAAACTTAAAAAATTAAGAAACAAAACTTTTTGAATGATTTTGATTTTTTAAAAAGTTACGGGAAGTAATAATTTTAAAAATATAAATAAAAAAAAAATTTTTTTTTGTTTTTTTGTTTCAAAATCAATAAGTTTTCCAGAATAAAGATATTTATATATTATTTTAAATTTTTTTTTAACATAATATATAAATATCTTTATTCTGGAGAAAACCCAAATAATTTTTCTTTTAATTTGATATTCCCAGAAATCAAAATAAACTATAAAAAACCTATCTATATGGCTAAAAGTTTTATTTATTATTTATATATTTTTTAAATATTGGTCTAACTGTCCCACCAGTAACTATTTTTTAAAAAAGTCATAAAAGTCAGTAGTTAACAAAACAGAATTTTTAGTTTTTTATCTGTTTTTAATATAACAAATAATTTAGGTTAATCCCCTCCGTCAATAACCAATAAATTTAAAATAACATATATTCTTATAACGGGGCATGTTTTCAAAAGGTTTATTTTCCATTTTTTAAATTCTAAAAAAAATTATTTTATTATAGTACTTTAAACAAATCAATTTTATAAACAATAATTACATAAAAAAATCTATAATGATTGGACTAATAATCAATTATCAAAAACTTTATATTATTAAATGATCATAAACGTGAAAAAATGAGACCAATAAACTCTGTAAAAGTATTTATTTTAAACTTGCGATTATTTAACTTTTTTGTATATTCGGATAATTTTTTAATTTTCGTTTTTAAAATAGAATCGGTAAGTTGTGCCCTTACAGTAAATAAGTACCAAGTATGCAAATTTTACTACCTAAACTGTCATTCCTTAAGCGATTATTTTTTTTGTGAACATTGAGTAAAAATTTACGCTAATAAAAGTAGCATTCCACATTTATTCAATGTTTTTAAACCAGGAAGTAATAAATAATATCAATAATTTTGCACATTTTTGTATTTTTTTTTTTAAATAAAATAATATTTAAAGCTCAACAGATAATTTTATTCTAAAGTATATTTTTATTTTTTGTAAAATTGTTGCCGCAGGCCTAAATTTTGTACCATTTATTAGCGTATTTTTAAAATTTAGCAGCACGTACAAAAAACTAGCGTATACATAATAATAAATATTTTAGCGAACTATACAGTATATTTATAACGAACCGTTTTTTATTAGTTATGAAAATCAATTAAATAAGTATCTATTTGCAGTACATTTATTTTTTTATTCTTTGTTTAGTTTTTATGTATCTTAAGCAAAAAACGCGTTTTCGGGAAACAGAAAAATATTTTTATTTATTTATTTTATTTAACAATAATGTTTAGGTTCTGTAATATGTAGCGAATTTTGCAAAATAATAAAAAAAACTTTTATATTTTAAACAACAGTTATACGTTTATTTTAATTAAATACAAATTTAATTATTCTTTACATTACATTTTTGGTTTTCAGTTAAAAATATATCTAGATACTTGGCGGACAAAGCATGACTAAAAAACTATTGACATAAAAACAATAAAAAAGGCGATATTATAAAAAACAATATATGCATGTACTTGGTCTTAAACTATCGAATAATATTGGTAAAAAGCCAATATAATATATATTTTTTTATTTTAGACAGGTTTCAAAGTTTGGTAACGCTTAGGCACAATTAGCATTCTGATTATATCTACATAAATTAAATGATATTTGCTAATTAAAATTAGTTGTTTGTATGACATCTACTAACATTTTAATGTAACTATATGAATACTATTTTAATAGTAGACCATCAACAAGTTAAATACACCAATAACAGTAAATTTTAATACTCAACGTTCACTTCAAACCCGCCACCGCTAAATAGCATTTTATCCGCCACCAAGAGCAATATAACAAATGAAAATCAACAAACCGGAAATCCCGGAAATCCGCGCAACCCTGTCGGACCCTGCAACAGATATATTTTATTTAGGTTTGGTAAGTTTTTCTTATTTTCCTTTTTGCTTTGCCTTGTTAAATTAATTCTTCAACCAATAAATCTATTAGTTTTTGGGATTAACGAAAAAGAGGAAAAGGCGCAACCAAGTTTAATTTCCAGAATATTGAGCCGCCTGCTTTAAAAAAACTATTAATAAAAGCTTTTTTAATTATAATTATCTTTATTTACATTAAGTGTGCATCGAATAAAAAACCTTTTTATTTTTCATTAAAAATGGTGCATAGTCCTAAACTATATTAGCAGCAGGTTGTTTAAAATCTAAGGATGTATAAGGTATGTCAAAAAAAAATTGAAAATTGGTGAGGAGTAACGTGACCTTGTTGCAAAAAATATAACTAAATGTTATAAGAAAAAGCTATTTATAATTAAAATTTACGCTTAAATACTAAGTCATGGCCTTCTATTGGCGTTTTAAATTACGTTTTAAAAACATATTAAAAGTACTTTTATTTGATAGATTTAGCCAAATCCTTTTTAAATATTTTTTATTAAATTAAAGGGTATTGTAAAATTTCACTGGGTTCATTTTTTTTAGTTAACTGCCAACTTAATAGAATACTTTGAAAAGGAAGGTAGGCATGCAGAAACTCTGTTTAATTATTTAAATATATTTTATATTTGTTCAGTTACCTAATATATTATTCTTATTTGTGATATTTTAATTTCCATTAACTATAATTTTAATAGATTTATTCTTATTTCGTACACTCGAGTTTCGTACACTGAATTATTAAATCAATTTTATGCTTGTCGTTTCGTACACCGACAATTGTGACGACCCAAATAACCAGTCAAATAAATAATTAATCTAGTCGAGATGTGTGTTTCCTCTGAAGAATAGTAAGAAGGCTTCGAAAAATATGAGCGATAGCTCATTCGACGCAAAATGCAAATCTGAGAAAGGCATTTAAATGATTTTTTTCTGCCAATAAAAATTGCAATTGGTATTGACAAAAAACTAAATAAAAAAAGCCATTTCGATTTTTTATGATAACTCAAAAACCGTAAGAGATAGCGCAAATTACAAAAAAGATCATTGAAGAGGAGGAAATTTTCGAATAAAAAGTCCCGAATCTCGGAGTTCTATCTCCATTGTTAATAATTTTAATTTAATGTTAAAAATAGGCCTCTGTGCGACATTTTTGGTTGTGCGCCCGGCGTCAAAACCGAGTACGTAACACTAATTATTTTTATAGGGTATTAAATATTAATTAAAAATTTTTATAAAATTAGGGTTTATTCAAAACACTTCAAAGAATTTATTCCCGCTGAGAATTTAACTCAAACCTAATTTTTCGTTTCGTAAAGCCCTTCTAAGTATGCATACTTAACAAGATAAAGCCATAAAAGTTTTAAAAATTTTAATCTTTTGTTTCTAATAATTGGAAAACTTTAACAAAAAAAGTTAGTAATATGGTCAAAGTTATAATGTTATAAACAAAGCATTACAATTTTTTAAACTTTTATGGCCTGATCTTGTTAGGTATGTATACAGGGTGTTACAGAATGTTGTAAGGAAAATTTAGGGGCAGGGTGATTAAAGTTTTTATCTTTTATAGTTTATTTCACATTTATCGAAAACTCGTGGAGATATTAAAATGAGTTTTTGTACACGAAAATGTATAAATATACATTACACACATATACAAATATACATATAAAATTACATGTACAAAATTGTTTTCTAAGGCACTTAGATCAGTGGCGTTCGTGCTGGTAAGTACTTATTTTTAGCGAAAAAAACTGTACGCCACTGGTTTTTCCAAAAATTAGTATTGCTCTCTTAAAGCCAGTTTAATTATGCTTAAAAAGTACCTCTTGGACTATTTTGTTCTGACTTACCATTTGGCTGTTTCATGTTTTATTTATAATTTTATTATTTTATTTGTACTAATTGTTTAGGAATAATGTATTCAACTTTAACTTTAGATCAAATGCTGTAAATGGCTCTCCTCTGCGTTACTGCATGCTGTAAATCGCATTCGAATACTTCTTCTGCCCCTTCGAAATATTTGAGTTCTCCGGCGAAAACAGCTTATACGGATACGGATCAATAAATTAATTTTTATTTCGAAAACGGTAAGTCAGGACGACAAAGTCCAGGAGGTATTTTTTAAGCAGAATTAAACTGACTTTAGGAAATCAATACTAATTTTTGTGAAAACCAGTGGCGTACAGTTTTCTTCGCTGAAAATAAGAACTTACCGACATGAACGCCACTGATCTAAGTCCCTTAAACAATAATTTTGTACATGTAAATGTAACCTACAATAATGCATTTGCGTGTAGCAAAACTTATCTTAATATCTTCACGGATTTTCGAGAAATGTAAAATAAACTTTAAAAGGCGAAAAGCTTTAAACACCCCGTAACATAAAAACAAAGCATTTCCGGACCCATGTTTATATGACCTTTTTTTTATATTTTTACATGTAGAATCTGCCCCCAAATTTTCCTCACAACATTCTGTAACACTCTGTATAAGAAGAGCTCCACGACGCAAAAAATTTATACGACAATTATTTAAGCATTTTTTTTTATGTACAATGAAGACGAAAGTTCAAAACAATTTTGTTAATTAGCAATTGTCTAGCTTATTGAAAAATTAACTTAAAATTAAATTTTTAACGGAAATAAATTCTTTAAAGCGTTCTGAATAAACCATAATTTTTTAAATTTTTTTAATAAATATTTAATACCCTAAAAAAATTATTTAGTGTGACGTGCTCGGTTTTGACGCCGAGCGCGCAACCTAAAATGTCACAGGGAGGCCCATTTTCAGCGTTAAATTAAAATTATAAATAATGAAGACAGAACTCCGGGGGTTTTAACGTTTTTATTGGAAGCTTCCTCCCCTTCAAGGATCTTTTTTGCAATTTCCGCTACCTCTTATGGTTTTTGAGTTATTATCAAAAATCGAAATGTCTTTTTTTATTTCGTTTTTTGTTTCTAACAATTGCAATTTTTATTGGCAGAAAAAATCCTCAAAATGCCTTTCTTAGATTTGCATTTTGCGTCGAATGAGCTATCGCTCATATTTTTCGAAGCCTTCTAACTATTTTTCGCAGGAATCACACTTCTCGACTAGACTAATTTATTTAATTGGTTATTGGGGTTAGGTAGGTAGGTAGCTAGGTTTAAAGTGAGTGGGCATAACACCCTTCCACCGCGACCGATAGATCTATTGTGGCTCACACCTTTTTATATTTCTCCCACCAGGTCCAGACTCCTAATAAAGCTACGGTTTCCTAAGACTGTCGGTTGCGGAGGACGGAACCGATAGCGGAACGGAACCGAATGTCGGTCGACGAATTCGGTCGCGGAGGTGGAGTCCTAGCTGCGAGGTTTTAATGATTTCCGTCGCAGTTCGTCGAATTAGGCATGGAGAACACATTAAAAAGAAAAATTTGTGTCTTACTCCTGCTTGAAGAAGAAGTAGAAGAGGAAAATTGCATCCTTCATTTACTCCTGTGTCGAAAAAGACGAAAAATAAACGAAATGTATTTAAAAAGAAGACAAGAAGGCACATTTAAATTGTTGATTCAGCCGCGGTTATCTGACGACGATAATAAATTTAGAGAATATTTTAGAGTTAATAAGGAACTTTTCGCAACAGTTCTGTCTTACATAGAAAGTGATATTGCAAGGAATCCATACAACAGGCAGCGTTTTCCTATATCACCTAAGGAGAAACTTTGCCTTACATTAAGGTAAGCATTATAATTTATTACATTTTAGAAAATGATTTACCTAGGTAAAAAAACACGTCATACAGAAAATTATTAAATTTATTGAAAACTTAAGAAAACATATATAACACGCAATTCTAAAAAAAGTTCACTTCTTAATTAGGGATTTAAACTAAATACATTAATTAACTACATTTAGCAGAATCAAAAAAAGTATTACTTCCGACACACTTTTGTAGATTCTATGGTAAGAAGTTTATGTTATCTGGGAAATCTGACTCAACGCAAGTACTGGAATTATGAGAAGGTGGCTGGGAAGAGTGGCTATAAGAATGAGAAATATCTGTATATGTTGGTGAATTTAAATTAGAAATATTGGGCGATCCTGGAGAAATGTTGCCTGTATTTAAATGTGTTGAGGAAAATTGTATATTGAAGGATGATGGCTGATATTGTAAATTCAGCTTTCGCTGTTCCGTAATATTGAAAATCTCAAGACGACTCACGATATTCATAATCTCAGCTTTGGCTTTTGCTTGTAGTTCTGGCGTAAATTTACTTACTGTGAAAGCCATACTCTGGAAAAATGTAGAAATAGCAGGATCCAGTAACGGATCATTGTGCGGAATGGAAGGTTTGCACAATTCTTTTATAAGAGCTTCTCTTGTCTCGCGGTTTTTTTTATCTCCTCCTCGAAATCATTTTCTCTGCATAAACGGATTTTCTTCTTTGCTTTTGTTATTTTTTTCTCTGTCATACTGTCACTCTTCTGACATGTTTGCTTTATATTTTGTACATCGCCTAAACTTGATTCGGTACTTTCTAACGTAGATTCTTCCGGCTCTAACGAAAGAGGCGTTGTCAACTCAGGAACACTTTCGGATTCTTGGCTATCTTCTTGTGTACATTCTACAACGCTACAACAACTCCTAAAATACGACTTATTAGGTTAACTCAGATTATTATAATTATACATTAATCTTACTTTCTTTGTACGATGGATGTATCTTCAAGAAAAACCAGATGTTTGAACTTTTGGAAAAAATCATTTTCGGGTCTTTCCGCCCCAGTACCTAAATTTTTCATCGCTTCATTCCGTTTTTTCTTATAGTAATCTCTAATATTTTTCCACCTTGCTCTACAGTCAGCTTCTAAAATAATATATTTAACATTTACTTCATTGTGTTTATTTATATATGTATTTATTATTTCCAGATATATGGCCACGGGAGAATCCTTCCGATCCCTGGCATTTCAGTTTCGAATTCACCATAGCTGGGTAAGCAAAATAGTAAAAGAGGTATTAGAGAGTATAAAACATCGTATGCTAAGTATATATATACCAGAAACCACGAAGGAATGTATGCAAAGAAATGCAGAAGATTACTACACTATGTGGAACTTTCCGAACTGCTGTGGGTCAATTGATGGAAAGCATATAAGAATACGATGTCCTGATAATGCCGGTTCTTTATTTTTTAACTATAAAAGTTTTCACTCAATTATACTCTTAGCTATTGTTGATGCGCACTATCGTTTTGTTGCTATAGACGTAGGGTCCTATGGAAGGGAAGGAGATGCAGGAGTATTTGCAAAATCAGCTATGGGAAAGCAAATCACTGATGGAAATTTTAATTTGCCAGCACCAACTGCTTTACCCGGCACAGAAGTAGTACAACCATTTGTCATCTTGGGAGATGAAGCTTTTGCCCTAACAACAACAATAATGAAGCCATATCCCCAGGAACAAGCCAAAAATGACAGATCAAAATCTATATACAATTACCGCCACTGCAGGGCAAGGAGGACCTCTGAAAATGCCTTTGGATTACTTTGCCAATACTTTAGAGTCTTTTATACACATATTGCCGTCAATCCAGACACTGCTACTAACCTCGTAGTTTCAGCATGCATCTTACACAATATGTTAAGAAACTGTAAAATTCCATGCCCGGGAGATTCAGATACATATGATAATAGAATCCCCACAGAAAATATGATTTGCTTGACTCCGTCCAATGCCAAAAGATCCACATTTGAAGCTTTTAATGTGAGAGATAAATTTAAGGAATTCTTTAATAGCGACCAAGGGTCAGTACTCTGGCAAGATAAAATTGTGGATAGGCTAACGTGATATTGTATTTCTTTGTATATTAATAAAATTTCACCATACTTTTATGTTTTTAAGCTTCCCCTGTATGTAACTTAAACTTACCTGACCGTGCCAAATTACTTGCGATAGTTTTCCATATATTATTTTTTAATGTTTGATCTTTGTAACCTTTTAATTTACAGTTATACAAGGCTGGATGTTGTTTAACTAAATTAATTAAACTTTCTTCTTCAACACACGACAGTTTTTGACTACTCATTTTCGTTAAAATGCCGTTCCGCTCTCGGTTGAAATCAACCATCGACTGAATAGAACGGACGACCGAAACCGACAAAAGTGGGCGGAAATTATCGGCGGAGTCGGACCGACTTTAGGAATCCAACTTCATTTAAAAACACACAATTGATTCCAGCGAACTTCGGTCGCGGTCGGTTTCGGCCGGCCGACGCTCTTAGGAAACCGCACCTTAAATCTGATGATCCTGTTCGGAGAGAGATCTTTCACCTCCCCCGGCAACAAGGTGTCATTGCCGAGAATTGCGAATCTTAGTCGTGCCATTGCTGGGCACGAACACAGTATGTGTTCTGCCGATTCATCCCCCTCCATGCACATGCGGCATTCGGCGTCTTCCGCTAGGCCGATTTTGTGCATGTGGTATTTTAATCTGCAGTGTCCCGTGTACAGTCCCACTAGAGTTTTAAGGTGTACCCTTGATTGCTACAGTAATTTGACAGTACATTGTTGGTTCGGTGGGCTTATGAAGGCCTTCGAGTGTCGGAGACCTGGAAGTCCATGCCAGTACCGAAGATTTTCTCTTTGTGTCCAAGCTGATATGAACTGCTTGGCCGTTCCATAAGATATACCGATGACCGGTTCCGGGCCTGTGAATTTTGTCTCCGCCCCCCTTTTGGCAAGGAGGTCTGCGGATTCATTACCCTCTAGGCCGGTGTGTCCAGGTATCCACAGTAGTGTAACCTTATTGTTTTGACCCAGTTTGGTCAGCGCATCCTAGCAATTCCAGGCGGTTTTCGAATTGCACCGGCTGGATTCAAGAGCCTTAAGAGCTGCTTGACTATAGGAGAATATTTTAATTGTCTTACCCCAGGCCCAGGCTAAAGGAAAACTCTGCCCTCGGCCTCTGTCCATATATTCCAGCTCCAACACCGTCCTTGGTTTTGGAGCCATCGGTGTACCAACAGATGTCAGCCCGGAGCAGGTCGGTCGTTTTTCGACTCCAGTCCTCCCTCTGTGGGTAGACTACACTGTAGGGCCGGTTGTAATTGGTTGCTGTAGGCATTACGTCTGAGGGCATTCCCAGTCGGTCACAGGTCAGGACATTCCTGAGGAGACTGGTGCTCTCCATATGACACGCCTGCGGTTTGTTACTGACCGCTTGATAAAGTCTGTATGTTGCCCACCTTGCCTCTCTCTCCAAGTAGATATGCAGAGGAGGCAGTCCTAGGAGGGCTCCAGATATTTAGCTTCTTTCGCAAATGGTATTGTTTCACCTTGCAGAGTTGGTGGTCTCAAGTTAACCAGGTTTCTCTTTCGGGTAAAGGGGACAATAACCATTTTTTGAGGGTTTATTGTCATTTTTTCCCTTTGACACCAGCTTTGTGTGGTGTTTAGTACTTCTTGAAGGATGTTCGAAATCATCTCTTCAGAATTTCCTTTAATTAGGATGACTAGATCATCTGCATATGCCTGCAGATCGATCTCCCAGAGAGAGTATGGCCAGCAGGTCATCCACCAGGAGCGACCACAGCAGGGGGGATAGAACCCCTCCCTGCGGACACCCCCTGGCGGCCCTAAATCTGATCATCTCCCCCTGCATTGTTATTGGGGTGGTCACAATGGTCGGTATATGAAACGAGGAGCATAAAATTGATTAAATAATTTAGTGTACCGGACGAGAATATTTAAGGTCAATTTCTGAAGTGCACGAAACGCGAGTGTACGAAACAAGAAAACACCTTTTAATACGTTGTTTTAATATCTGTTCTACACTTTTATAGGACTTTAAAAAATGTATATGTTAAATGAATATTTTTATATGTTCATTATTATTGATAAAATATTTGCCTTGCTTAAAGAATATCTATAAAATTTTAGAGTTTTGATAAATGTTGTTGCAACAAACCTGAAGGAAGTTAGCTTAAAGAATATTAATCCAGGTAAATTTTACAAATAAGCTTAAGTTTAATAAATGTTATTCAAAAGTAATTTGGTTGCTATTTTAAAAAAATTAAAGCAAAATAATGAAAAATGTATTATACAGGGGTAATTGAAAATATAAAAATTCCTAAAGAAGGCCATGACTTGGTATTTAAGCGTATCTTTTAATTCCCAATTACTTTTTATTTTAACATTGTGTTAATTTTGAAACTTCTCAACAGTTTTAATTTTTTTTATTATATCCTTGAACTGCTGCTAATATAGTTAGCACCAAACTTTATGAAGAATAACATTTTCTGATTAATTACAAATTAAAAAATAACATTTATTGTACACCTAATGCACCACACTGTATATAGATGATTTTAATTAAAAATATCATTTTAGGTATCTCCCTAAAGGAAAATGTCAGAGCGAGATCCTATAATAAACTATAATAGGGTATTTTCACTCAATTGATATTGAGAATGTTGTGTGTAAAAATTAAAAGTAGAAACACAATTAGGCAAAACCTGCTAAATAACACGGAAAAATACAAACCCCTTACTTTTCTATTTAAGGTTTAATTATCATTGTAATTTAAATAGCCCGCCACTCCCCTAACCAATCAAATTCAACATGGATGCCAAGTCTGTTTAGAAAACGCCAACTTTGTAGATGTTGCGCATATCGATATTTAATGACAGGCGTATCGAATATCAAAAAGCTGACAACAAAGCAGAAATTCCACCAATAGAAAATTTAGGGCCGTGACGTCACGGGCCTACAAAATTCAAACTTAAAATTGATTTTTAAGGCGTTTCCGGAGATCAAAAAAATCGGAAAAAAATATTTTCGGCCTTTATTTTCATGTGGCTTTGCAATAAGCTAATAAAAAAAATCATGAAAAATGCCTATTATTTTATCTGAGTAAGGTTTAAAAAATGTCATTGGAATCTTAACAGCAAAAGATAAAAAATAGAGGATTACACCCCGCAGAAATGTAGTTTAATTTTTTTTATTGCAATATTTCTAAAGTTTAGCAAAAAAACATTGATGCTTTTTTTACTGCAAGTTTTTTCTAAAATGTTTTATTACAATTTTTTAAATATATACCTTAAATTCTTCGTTTCCTTTAATCTCCCGTTGCATCGGAAAAACGTAAATTTGCTACCCAAAAGTAAAAGCATCTAAGGAAGAGAGACCAACTATTGCCACTAAGATAAAAACAAAGAACTGGGACAATTATTTTTCTTCTACTCCCCAACCTATTAATGTAACGGTACTTAAACTTTTAGCCAGTTGTAGCCGTTTGTCGTCTCTGCAAGAGAAGTGAAAAGTGCATTTTTGCCAAAAACGTTAAAAATTTCCCAAAGAAGATAACGGCTATTGCCCCTTTAAAGTACCGCTTTCCGTGAGATCAGCGAAGTTAAGCAAAGCGTTAGTTACTGGATGTGTCGTAAGGGTTGGTTCGGAATCTACGTTAAACGTCGGTCCAGTCCAGACGACATAACCCAGACGTCAATGGGAAGGGGTATAACGAAGTATGGTATAACGTCCGTGGTGGCAATATTGCTTTGTCTAAGAAGAGTCGTAAATGCAATATCTGCATGTTTCGATACTTAGACAATGTTGACGGAACTGGGGAAATCGTGGGCTGTCATAGCGATAAAACATATTATTTATTCAAAAGTTCACAATATCTTATAATTAATCAAACAAACGCTTTATCAGTTTCTGGCAAATATCTTCAGATATTATAGGTTTTATTTTTATTAGCAGAGTTTCGACTTTAGTGTTTTTAATAAGTAAATACAGGGTGATTCAAGAAACATATGACATTGTTTAGTGAGATATCCTTTGGCCATAAATAGGCCCAAATCGGCCGCATTTTTAAGATACAGGGTGTGAAAGAACCATTTTTAGAGTTGGTATCTTCTTTTTATTTTTAAATTGGTATTTTCGATTTAAATGAAATTAGGAACAGTTGAAAATTTACCAAAATACATTTCCTGATGTAACAAATACGGGCCAGTGGCGTACCTTCGGGCAAGTTTATTCATTTTTTTACCGTTACTTCGTCATAACTATTTAGGTATTAAGAATATTATAAATTTGGTACGTGACACTTATTTTCTGCTTAGTTCCACATAAAAATATCTTGGTAAAATTAAGTACTATAAAAATTTAAAACTAGAATATCTCGAAAGCTGTTAAGTTTGTCGAGTTAATCGAAGACTACACTTTTTATGTAAAACTAAGAAAAAAATAAATATCATGTACCAAGTTAATAATATTATTAATATCAAAAAAGTTACCACGAAATAATTGCAAAAAAAAATTATAAAATCGCCCGAAGCTACACCATAACATTAACAAATATATAGCACCAGAAGATATATGTCAGCTAATATTTTTACTGTGGGTACGAAGTTTCATTCAAATCAAAAACTCGATTTGCAGATATAAGGAAAATTTCAACTCACATCCATGTATCTTGAAAATAGGACCGTTTTGGACCTATGTTTACATAACATCTTTGTCCTAATTTAGGTCAAGAAATCTCTCATTAAGCAATGACATATTGACATGACTATTAATATTCTGCGGTCCATGTCTCATCAACATTGCAGGATTTAACATTTGATTTTAAGTGCTTATTCATTATTAAGAGAATATACTTTTAAACTACTTAATACTTTACTTTGTGTACATGTTACTTTCGACACAAATGACATATGAATAATATTTTGTTACAACTTTATGTATAAAAATACACCAGGTAGGAAGGTATAAAAAGGGCAATAAAAGTCTCGATTTCTATAGGTTTATATTTTTTTACTTTTAAAGATTCCACCAACAAAGCTTTATTTTAAGACAACTCCTAATGAAGCGATTGTGCTTAGTTGAACAATATTTAAAAAAAAATTGATTTAAGTTACTTGGTTACACCTTATTTTATGGGATTCTTAAATATATAAACTATAAAAACTATATTTATCTTTTCTGGACAGGGTTGACTTTTGGGGTAGTTAATATTGTGGTAATCATGCAATCACTTTCCCTAAATATGCAGTTACTATTACTACCTAGCTGGGCTATTAAAATGGTTATATTACCAAAAATCTATTTTTACAAAGGAAAAGAGAGATTGTTGTTTAAAAATGTTTAAAAGCATACATATATTTATTTTATTCAAAGGATCGAATGCTGAATATACCTATCATCTTGTTTTACATTTCACCCTATCTCTAGCTCATATCTAAGTGCCCCCAGAGTCTAGGGGTGTGCTGTAAGTTCAGAAATCCACGACAAAGGATTAGACTAAATAGAGTGTTGGCTAGAACAGAGATCTTGGAGACCATGGTAAGCGGTTAATGTGGTGTTGATCCATGGAGTCTACAGTTATTCTGGACACATGTGGAGTGGCGGTTTTATTAAAAAATGGAGTTTTTAATCGCCTCAAAACAAAAAGAACATGTGGTTCTACTTTTTATACATTTACTCATTTACTACAACTAAGGTTAATATCCGATTGCACCTCTTTTGCATTATACCCGATGGACAAGTCTCTTCATATCAAATCGTGGATAATGTCTCTGACCATGACGCCTTCTTTTTATTGCGCGTTCATCACGTAAACCCAAACAACAGTACTATCAAAATCTGCCTCTGCACCATGGCAGTCGGTTGCGTCAATGCTTAGAAGTCAATGGCTACATCCCATGGGGACGGTAAAAAAACTTTAACATGTTTTATTGGGCAATACTCTGTATATATCCCAACTATCCTTCGTGTTCCTAAAACCACTGATCTGCAATCTCTCGAGTCGAACCAGAGTGGGCTTTAAGAGTCGAAAGTCTTATTCGACGATCCTTATGCTCTGTTGTTTCTCTCTGACGTCTTGTGCCTCTAGCTCTATGTTCTTGGCCTTCTTGGATCCATTCCCAATAACATCTTAAAATGGTACGTAGAAATTGGTTTGTGCTTCTCCCCATTTCTCTAAATGATGCACCTGCCTCCCATAAGCCCACAATTCGCCAACTGTCAGTCATTAAATTAACGAATCTGAAGTTATCGCACAGAAGGCATATTGTCTGTTACAATAAAAGCCTTTGAAACAAACTATTTAAATAACTAATCATTAATGTAAGCAAAAATTCGTAAAATTTGAATTGAACTGTCCCAAATTTGGCAGAAAAAACCGGTCGTAGATAAAGATACAAATTAAGTGATTTTTTTATTGGAGTAAAAATAAACACGCTTGCCAAATTTTACCAAAATAAGATTATAAATACTAGTTGCTTTCCTTTTTTTGTCAAAAGGTATATGTAACATGGGAAATTTTAGGCTTATTTTCAGTGGGTGTCCGTGAGGGGCTCTGGGACGCTGCCCTATTAGAAAAAAATATAAACGCGCATTACATGTTTACATCCCATGTTTACCTTTACTATAAATCTTCATCTTGCGGTACCATACTCTATGTTTAGAGTGTAGGCGCCCTCTCGCACATATCTGTGTTGCGTACCAACTAGACACAGATATGGGGACCACCGACTTAACGTGGCTTCCGAAGCACATGTGAGAGGGTTTACTAGGCAGGAATACTACACAGTGGTTTGTCATTGCCTTCTGTGAGGTGACGAGCTATGAAAAATTCCAATGGACAGTGCGGGATCGAACCCGGGTCTTCACGGCTAAGAGGCTGGTACGCTGCCACTACACCAACTCGCCACTTATAATAATATATATATATATATATATATATATATATATATATATATATATATATATATATATATATATATATATATATATATATATATATATATATATATATATATATATATATATATATATATATATATATATATATATAAATAAATAAATATATGCTCACACATATATTTATTGTGTTTATTAAGTAAAGTCAAATATTTAAAATAAATTATACTGCAAGATATCTCTACGTTCTTATCGGGTAGCCCTCTTAGTGGACCGTTGAATCATTTCACTCCGCAATTGCAAGTGCCGCCGAGATCTGCCGAGGTTTGACATGTGGCTAGGCTCTCGAAAACCCGCCCGCGGAAGGTAAAGCCAGGAATCTGCAACATACGTTGGGGTTGCCATGACAACACGACGAGGCCGCGACTGGCTTTAAGGCTCCTGCCGAATTGCCCATCAGCCCATTGTGCTCAGTTGTTTATTCCCGCTTTCGCGTTGAAAACAATCAGATCTTTTTTATAGACAGTTAAGACTCAATAATTGATGCATTTAAGGAGGTTGTCCAGGTTTTAAAAATATTGGCTACCATTTCAATGACTATATTGGAAACTGAAGGGTGTGCTCTAGCAATGATCTTGAATGAAAAAGTTGTGATAAGTGACATTTTGAGCCCTCGGTAAAGCTCTTCCTGATAGACAAACTACGAGTCGTCACTGCTTATTTTAAATATAACCGCAACGTAAAAGCTTTCTTGTATAACAAACTGTTTAACTCAAATCGCGAAACTGCTTGTATGTTCTCAAACATTCGTGCAGATTTATTATCAACACTTATTACAATAATCTCTCATTTCCCTCGTTTGCGCTACGCATTAGTGCCTTAGTTTAACTTTCGCATTATATGGAAAAGCCACAAAACCAAAAACCACCGTTTCTCTTACCCTGTAGCCCATTTCTCCTTTTTGACCCTTGTCACCCTGTAACGTTAATTCAGGCGACTTTAAATTATTGTTTATCAAGGAATTATCTTACAGAAAAATATACAAAATAATTAAGAGTACACCAAAGTGCGTTAAGAGATACGTTTCTCAGTTTTTTATGTTACCTAATTGTATTTAAATAGATAATTTCGATATTTATTTAAATTTTTTTACAAATACAATATTTTTATATTTTGAAAAGTTAATGTACCTTTGCACTTATATACCAAAAAGTTTTTGAAGTAAAATACAAAGTAATTTATTGTAAAATTATACTATTATAAAAGTCTACAGATGTAGCCTGACCTTATTTGAAATGTATAAAAAATTAGAAATTAAACTTATAAATATTGGTATCCCAAATCAGATCCTTCTTCGGAATATTGTTCCCACCCCGGGGAATGGCGTCCTCCACGTCTTATTAATGGTCCCACTCCTACAGAAAACCTCCCCTTTCTTGAGCTTCTGCCTGGAATTAACCATTATAATTTCTCCTCCAGCAGCTCCCCATAGAGCAACACGGAGTATCGCTCTTATGCGTCTCCTTACAGACCAACTGGAGAAGTCCAGAAGTTTCCACCTTGTTCGTTTTTTCATTTCGAAAGTGTTTAGACTGTCAAACCTGCTGCCTGCGGAGGTGTTTCCTTTCCCTTCAAACTTCCAAATCTTTAGGTTTTGTGTTAATAAAATACCTCTTACTTAAGAAACCCTTAGTAGTTAGTACTTGGGCTTTACGCCTTCGTATCTATATCAAGATAAAAAAGCTTGTATTAAATACATACGAGGGTTGTTTCATGCGTTTTTCTTACAACCGGTTACCAATACTTGGCGCGTAAATGGAAAAAGTGGGATAAATAACTAAAATACACTGCGCGTCTTTTGAAGTGGATATTTTGATTGCTCCTATATAATTTGTTTTATTTTTCTAGTTCATCGTTTATTTGTTGAATGATATCAACATTATATTTTCTCCTTGCTCTCCGGTAATTTTTTGTTGCACTGATAAGCAAACAATGTGGCTTTATTTGGATATTTGTAAAAAATTATCGATCGGTATTTTTATATAAACAAATTCTCTAAAACGGACAAATGTTATTTAATTTTATTCAGTTTTAAAAGCAATTCTACGCGTCTCTTGGTATTATGCAGTACTCTAGTGCCCCGTTATGCCACTACGAAGACTTTCTTTCAAAAACTTTGCGCCGTAGTGGTCCTTCTGCAACATAGTAATCGTACTCAACAAGAAGTGGCTCAAATGTTGATTGTTTCTCAAAGTGTCATTAGTAGAGCTTGGAATCGTTTTCTAGAAACCGGATGACGCAATATATGACACGGAGGTGGTCAAGAACGAGCTACGTCCAGAAGACAGGATCATTTCATTGTTACTACAGCTAGAAGAAATCGCACATTATCTGCTTTTAGACTACGGGCGCATACTGGCATCCATGTAAGTTTGTCAACAGTTCGTAGAAGGTTGCACGAAAGTGGACTCAACGTAAAGACGTGCTGGGCAATACTCTGTTAACAAGCGCCAACGTTTCACAGAGGGGCTAGTTTACCGTACATTTGTGGCTAATCCAACTTGAGACTGAAGAGCAGCATGACGTTCGACAGATGATGTCTGATTACCTTGACCATTCAGAGGCGTATCCGGTTGAGGGAGCGTAGAGAGCGAACAAAATACTGCGTCCCTTGGATCTTCTCCATTCCTGGACTGTCAGTAATTCTTGTTGTGCAAAAAATGAACAGTCACAGATATGCCACGTTAGTTATTTGTCCAATTGTTGGTCCATTTGCTCAAGAGTTTTGACCAAATTTCTTACTTGTAGAGGATAACGCCCGTCCTCACAGAGCAGAAGTAAATTTGGCTCTAGAAGAGCTTGGTATTACTCGAATGGAGTGGCCTTCACGATCGCCAGACTGCAATCCGATCAAGCACGTCTGGGATCGTCTCCAAAGACAACTTAATCTAAGAGATCCTCAGCCACAGATACTTCCGGAGCTTTCTAAGGCCTTAAGTGAATAGTGGCAAGCTTTGAATCAACAATCTTTACGTTCACTGATTTTAGGCATGCCCAGACGAGTACAGGCAGTCTTAAGAAGCAGAGGAGGTCCTACGAGATATTGATTTTAAATTTGAACCGATAAAATCTGCAATATTTTGACTTTTCGGAGATTTTTAATTTAAACAATTTGGCAATGTTTTATTTCCTACAATTTTCAACTTAATAAAGGTTAATTTTAAACTTAATTATTAACATATTATAAGTCGTTTGAATCAACAATAATTATATTAGAAATAAAATTTTAAAAATTTGTTCGCTAATATAGTTTTATTCCAAATAATTCCAATTATTCCTTCAAAAGACGTGCAGTGTAATTTGAGGTTCACCATAAAACATTTTGGCAATGTTGGCTTTCAAATTGCCTAAATGTTTATAGGGAAAATTTAAAATATTATTTTAATTATTGTTTAATTCACATAAAGTTAATTTTGTAAGTAAAATAAATTACTTATTTTACATAAATTTTTAAAAAAGTAGCCGAGATAACGTCCGTAGATTCAATTTTATGAAAAATTAAAATTTAGTACCATAAAATCAAATGACCTTTGGTATATTATGGCAAGGGTAAAATAAACCTTTATAACATAAAAAAACTGTATATTTTTTTAACAACAAAAAATTATTGCAAGAAAACAAAATAACCTTAAAAACTATACTTAAATGTAATCGAAGGCTATTTAATTCAACGTATCCTCCAAAAGATATGGGTAAAAAATACTAATATAAACTTGAAACTATATTACTAATGTCAAAAAGTAGTAAAATAAAAAAATCTGGGTTTATAGATATCACGGTATCCAGAGTTACGCCATAACGCACTTACGCGATAAATTTATTTAGTAACATAATTGGGGATGATTTTTCAGATCCTTATTTTTTTGTTTTAACAGCAAGCGAGTTATAATTCAGCTTAGGCAAACGAAAATAAATGATATACGACAATTCAATTTTAAAGTAAATCATGTTCTACCAGTAAAAATATAGGTAAAGAAATTATAAAAATTATTAATAAAAAAAAATCATGACTGAAAAAAAGTGCAATTTTTGCATTTTATCTTGATAAAGAAGTAAAAGTCAAATACCAACAACTAAAAGTTTTAGCTTGCAACGCTCCGCTTAGATTTTTATATTTTATTTTTTTTATTTTAGGGCTTTAAAACTTTAAATGCAAATATTTTTTTCTTATTTTTTAAATAACTAAAGTTTAACTTTAAAACAAAAAAATTAAAATAAAATTGCTGATGAATTTCGAAATAGAGACCCCAGGTCGTATTGCCAAGGGCATACGTTGCTTTATCTATTAAAATGTTTTTAAAGTTATGTCTTGTATAATTTTTCATATTTAAACAAATTTTAGGTACTGAAAGCAAATTTGTAATTAATAACCTACCTCTAGATGTCAAAATTTCTACATTGGACTTTTCTTTTATTCCAGTGAGTTGTTGGTATTTGATTTAAACATAAGGTAAGTTTCTCACGGCATGTGATAGTGTCTATAGTAAATTCCAATGGTATAATTCTGCACATTAATATATAACTATCTATTTTCTTAGTAAAGTAATTAAAGAGTATACAAATACTTAGGAAGCACTGATTGTACCATTGTCATTTACTACAGCTTAGAGTTTACACTTAGGATAAAATATAAAGATTGAAAAAGCAATAAATCAAAAAATAAAATAAATACCGGAAAGCCATTCTTGCCCGGCGTGCCTGGGGTCCCCTAGGAAAAAAATAATAAAAATTAAAAAAACCTAACGAAATAATAATATATAAAAAAATATTTAAAATAAAAATAACGTAACAACACTAAATAAGATTTAAATATTTAAAAATTGGTCAATGGTTAAAAACACGTAATATTTTGCTGGTCTATATTATAAACTTGGTTTTAGCTGCATTGTAATTTTTTTCAACTTAAACATATAAATTATGTTTGCTATTCAGAAATAGTAAACCCTATTTTTAAATTTTTTTACGTAAGCGTTCTTCTTCTTCTTCTTCCCTGGGAGCCGTCTAGATTTACTACCGGAGGCAGCGCAGTCTCTTGAACTATTGGTGCCTAATCTCCAATTATCTTTTATACCAATGCTCTCATAAGTTTTGTTCCTTCTACAAGTCTGTATATTAGGCTGGTTAGTTCATATATATTCCTGTGGCTCATTTCCGGTTGCCCAAATAATGCCTGTCTTTTGTGATTCAATAATTCACATTCGCACAGGATATGGTAGGCTGTTTCTTTCCCCTCGTCGCAAATTCTGCAACTTTGGTCCATCTTATGTAGGTCTCGCCTTAGGTTATCGTGCCCTGTTAGCAGCCCTACTGTTATGCGAAGTCATTTGTCTAAGTTATTCTTCCCTTGTTCTTTTAGTTTTCTTATGAGCCATCTCCATGTCTTATTCTATTGAAGCTTCCCCAGTATTCCTAGTGTTTGTTTCGGATTCATTTCCTAGTTACCCTCGTGCTGTGGTTTTGGTCACTCCGAGGGCAGGTTCTGGTCCAAAGTATGGTGGATGATTCCTGTCTCTCTAGCTCATCCGCTTTTTCGTTGCTTTCTATTCCCAAATGTCCTGGTACCCACGGGAGAGTTACCTGCTGCGTTCTCCCAGGACTTTCAGTTCTTTTTGGCATTCCCATACCAGCTTGGACGTTACCTTGGGGTTTACTAGTGCCCCTAGTGACGCCTGGCTGTCTGTTATTATGCAGATCCGCTTGTTTTTATAATTCCTCCTGTTATTTTATTTTGCACAGTGCATTTTCGTTTGAAATATGGAACTATGTGTTTCTAGTGAAATAAGGAACTGTGAATTCCTCATTTCACTGTACACGCCCGCTTCAGTTCCCTGCTCGGTTTTGGGACCATCTGTATACCAGATAATGTCACCAACCGTACCGGGGAGATCGGGTTGCTGCCACTTACTTCGATCTGGAATTTTTACTTCGAAGTTTTTGTTAAATAAATATTGGGGAATCATCTGGTCTGTTCTCACGTCCAAGATGTTGTTACCAACCTAACTTTTTATGTCGTTATGCCCCAAACTTGCGTAGACACCAATTGCTTTTTGTTGCAGCCGAAAGTAGCCCATTATTGCCTTTCCCATCGCTATGAGGTTTTGCTTTGCTTTCACTTTTCTTGGCCTCCGTCGGTGAACGTTCAGCCAGCTCTCCCCCTACTAGGGCTTCAACAGAGGAACCTCCGGATAGACGGGCTTTGTAGCTCCCAGAAATTCCGAACTTTTCCAAAACTTAAATTCTTAACAAAAAAAAATTATCGATGCAGGGCACAAACAATGGCGATCCGACCAGGGACTGCTTCTGGTATCACGCATAACCGTTTTCTGTCAGTACTGCCCCTCCCTGCTGAGCGCGCAACCATCTTCCGCCATTAGGAAAATCCCTCGTGCGTGGGGCCCTCAGAAAGGAACAGGTATAGGAATCTTCGTTCACAGCGCTTAGCCCCAGAAGAAGGACTCCATCGTTTGGCTTGAGTTTCTCCTTGATCCCCGATGGCAAAAGCTGTTGATACAGCGCCTTTAGCCGCCTTCCCGGAAAAAATATGTAGTTTTTTTATCGCGAGCACTTCACTGATCGGAGGTCAAAAAGGAACTGCGCTATGAGGTTAAGTGGTGGAAGATCCGAGATACACTCCATGGCTCCTGTTGGTAAGCTGCGTAAGCGTTCTTATCGCAGGTGTATTTTGTTTACATTACATTTTATCCTTATTTTTTTTATATATTAATATTTGAAAATTACCCTTTTACATTTTCAAATTATTTATTACAAATGCTTTGTGTTTTTTTATTCTACTTGTGATACTAATTCCTGTTAAAAAGTTAGGCTTAAAGTGATTCTATTTAGACCTAAAATAACAATTATACGCATTTCTGTGAAAACAAACCCATCTTTGGTCTAATATTCTTGCAAAGAAAATAAACTAAGGAAAAAAGAAAGAAAAAGAAAGAAAAAATTTTGAAAGGTATTTTGTTTTAACGTTTAGGTTTAACAACATTTAAAATTGTCAAAAACGTCCAATTTTAATGTTAATTTTCATGAACACAGGCTTTAATGTATAAGTATAACAATTATGTATACAAAATTTAAAAATTAAATATAGTCCAAAATCAATATACAACTTATGCAAGAAAACAATATTTTATAAAAAATAGTTTATTATTAAAATTCAAAAACAAAAATTATATTTATGCTTAAACTTACTCTTAAAAACAAGGTACAGGGTGTCCCATTTTCAACACTTTTATAGGGTATCTCCGTAATTGTTTGCGCTATCAAAAAAGTAATATATGCGTTATGTGCTCTTTTTGGTTTAAATTTAAAATGGTAAATTCAAAATTTAAAAATATTTGCTCGGCAAAGAGATACGGGAAAAAAAAAAAAATTGTCTGTTTTAGAATGAGGCAATATTTTCTTAGTTAAAAGAAATACAGGAAAACGTTTTAAACAAAAGTTTCTTTATAATAATTGTTAAAAAATATGCCGTTTTAAGAATGAGTATACGGGGCCGGGTAAAAAAGTTATCGGAACTAACCTCATATTTTAAATGAAACACCCTGTATATTTTAACCTAACAAGCCTATTAAATTCACTTTTTAAAATATAACAAACCATAGATGATAATGGTTTTCTATACGATTTATTTAAACTTTTCTGCTTTTAGCCATAGAACGCTATGAAACAATAGCTAATATCCTAGTAACTGTATTGACATTCTAGTTATCAACATTTAACGTCAATTTTAATTTTTCGTATTACTTTGTAAAAACGACTTATCAATATTTTTAAAAAAATATTATGATATCAGTTTATTTTGAAATTGGAAAAAACAAAACAAAAGCAAAATTTTGTAATTATTTACAAGTGGGGTCAACCCTATTTTTGGCCATATCTAGGTAAAAAACTACCATTTTATTTTTTTTTTATTCTGCTTGTTTTTATGATAAAAAATGTCGTGAAAAAAAAAATAGCTTTTTTACATTTAAAAGTTAAAAAAATATATTGGTTTCCATGTTTTTGGATAAAATTTCTATTTTATCTTTTTTTGATGTTTTTGATTATATATTTTTTTGAAAAATACATAAAAAAACAAACAATTAAAAAAAATATTAGAAAAGTTAGTTTTTTAACTTAAAAATCAACTTTAAAATTTCAAAAAATCGATCTCGCGTCTGGATAACGGCAAAAATATTGGATTTCATGTTTTTGGATAAAATTTCTATTTTATCCAATATGTTTTTGGATAAAATTTCTATTTTATTTATTATTTTTTTTTTTTTGATAATTTTCATATATTTTTTTTTAATACAAAAAACGAACAATTTAAAAAAAACTTATCACAACCAACCACAACTAACCAAGACTCATTCTGACATCATTTTTTTTATCTTTTTAAACGTAGATTGTAAAAAAATTTAACAATAAGCTTAAAGACAATAAGAATAAAAGTTATTTTAGATTATTTGCAAAAATAACGATTTTTTGAACTTTCAAAGTTGATTTTTTTAATTTAAATATTAATTTTGTGATATTTTAGCTATCATTACCATAAATCCGCCGTAAAAACAAGGAACTTAAAAAGAAAAATTATGATGATCCATTAATGTATCTATTTTTTATGGCCAAAAATAGATAAATGTAAATAATTTTGCTCGCTATCCGGAAAGACGGCAACCATTTAAGGATATATGCCTACGACTGGAACATAATTTAAAAACATACGACTCTTTTACAAAGCTAAAATAGAAAAATTATAATAAAGAAAACAAGGAAAATAAAGAGATAGTCGTGTAAGGATTTGTCAAGGCGCATAATCAGGTAAGAATGGATTATTCTGTGATAGCTATATAATAGTAGCCTCAATTTTTATTGACGCTATGACGTTAAAACTCCTTTAGGTGCGTTTAGCACTTTTTGTGTGTATCGAATGAGACTACACCGTCAGACTCGTCATGCCACGCTTATGAGACCGTCGGAAAAAAAACCCAGATACTAAAATATGACCAATTGCAAAGTGTTTTTGCTTTTTATGAATTGATTCTTTTATCGACTTAAATTTCAAATTTTCGGATGTTAGATTGTGAAAGGTTAATGGGGAAACTTGTCTTGGTAAAGTTTTTACTTTTGTCTTGTCGTCCACTTTGAAATTTAAGAAACAAAAAATCTACCTTCGTCAGAAAAAGAAAAAATTAAGGTGGAATTTCAAAATCTAAGACGCGGATAATTTTAACGCCCAATACCCTGGTAATGATGTGAATTTTGTCCCTTGTTTTTAAATGAATCTAACAAGGATTGTTCTTTTAACAAAAAAAAAAAATAATAACGAGTTGGGGTATTCTTAACCGACATAATGAAACTTCATAAATCCCTAATGGTACGACCTGTTCGTCAACAAGGTCTTTTTGGGGTAAATGTCAGTTGCTTTTTATTTTAAGATAAACTGGTGTATTGCTGTTTTAAAGAAAATGTAAATGCAGATAGATATTTGGACATACTCCAATCAAACCTTTTGGATATCCCTAATGATGTTCCTTTTAATGAAGTAATAGTGATTTACTTTCTGATACAACTGCCCATAACGCTCTTTGAACAAGAGAGTAATTAAATACTCACGTTTAAAACCATTGGATAGAAACACATGGACCTATAAGGTGGCCACCACGATTTTCGGATCTAACACCTGCAGATTTTTTTCTTTTGGAAGTGAGGAATAATAATATTTATAAACAAGTCATCTTAGCCCGACAACAACTTGATCAAAGAAATCATTGGGCCTTTGCAGAAATAAAACCATTACACATCATAAATGCCTTAAAATCCATTTAAAGACGTCAAGATTGCATTGAAAACAACGCAGGGGCTTTTGAACATTTGCGATGACTCCCGTTATTTTTTCACTTAATCTGAATCTTTTATTTTGTTTCAAAGTTTCTATATTTTTTAAAGTTTCTTTCTTGTGCCAACAATTTTTTCCACTATTTGTATGTCAAAATATTGTTTAATGTCTTTCCAGCTACAAGCTCAACATAGTTTTGTTCCTAATATTTTCACTGTGATTTAAAATAATAATATATAAATAAATCGCTTAAATAACCAATATCATTCCTGACATGTTATATGCCATCTTTTTAAATTAAAATATAGAATAATTATATATAACTTGGCCAAAACACATAATATGTAAGGCCAAACAGTCCAGATTAAAAATAAATAAATAAATAAATAACATTTGACATTTTTTTATTTTTCCAGTATCTCTTAAACGGCAGAAATAACTTGTAAACTTTGATTTTACCATTTTAATTTTGACTTAAAAAGAGCACATGATGCCTATATTACTTTTTATACTTTTTACCATATAACAATTACGGAGATACCCTAAAAAAGTGTCGAAAACGGGACACTCTGTATACCCAATAATTCTTCTCTTTTTTAAAAAAGTTGTAACTTATCTGATTAAAACCTAAAATTTCCGGTAAAGGTTTAAACTGAATAAAAATAGTTTTAAACTGGATAATACAAGAAGTATATTTAACGAAACTTACCGATGGTCCTGATTCCCCTGGTTCGCCTTTTTTGCCTTTTTTCCCACGTTTCCCTGGTGGACCTGCAGGTCCTGGTGGACCTGGCGGACCTGTAAAAAAATATATATTTTTAATTATACAACCAAAACTAGCTTTTAAAGTTGCTTGTAATTAGTTAATTAATAATGGATTGAAACACTAAAAATGGCATCTAGTTGAATGCTTAAAAGATACAATTACTTTCTGGATCCAGCAAATATTTTAAATTTTTTAATCTGTGTACTCCGTATGTGTCCCAAATTAACCCTCTGTAAAAACTCTTAAATTCAATGAAAAATATATTTAAATTAAAAATCTAATTAAAAAAAACGGAATCTGTTCTCTTATAATGAACATAAAATCACAGTTTCCATGGAAAGCTGTCATAACAATTAAAAATTCCGAGGGATTTTTGCATTAAAAGCTTTAATCAGCTTCTATTTAATTTAGAATCATTGTTTCTAAAATAAATTCACAATATTGGTGAACAAAATTTCTGAAAATCTGAATGCCTTAATGCCTAACTCATTAAAATTTGCTTTTATATTTTGTTTTAAAATAAAAATCTTAATTATTCTCACCACTATAACTTTCTTAACTAACTTAAAAAGACATTACGGATGTTCAACGCGTCTTGGTACAGTTAAAATCTCCAATTTATTTTAAGACCCAATAAAACTACCTTCGATCACATTTCTATAACTAGTAGTGCAATTTAATTTGTGTTTTGCATACAAACCTAGTTTTTTACGTAGATTCATATTTTAAAACACAAAAACATAATGATTCGATTTAAAAGTACAAAGTTACTTCCCACCCCTCAATAGAGGATAAAGGAACAATATCAAAAATAACGTCCCCTCTATAGTTACTACGTCAGCAATATTACATGAAAATATTTAAAACCGTTTTTGACGTGACGTGACATTGTAACACCTTAAACAACTGTATAAATTTACGTACGTATTGTTTTGTTTTAAGTTTTTATTGTTACAAATAAAACTGTATGTACGATATGTATATATTCCTCTGTATATTGTCGTAAATTGTAAAGGAAGGCTATACTAAAACAGTGCAGAAATGCTACTTTTACCCACGTTTAGGTCCTATTAAATTTGCATTTTAATGAAAAGGGATTTTCATTGGAGTATAAATAACTGAAGCGAGAATTTTCAATAGAAATTTTAGAACTACTGAACAGGATAAAATTTCTACATAAGCAATTAAAACATTTTTTGGTTCAAAATTAAAAAAAAAATGTTATATGTGCGTAAAAAGTTAAAAAAGTTGTCCACTAGTTGCACAAAATAGGAGTTTAAGGTAAATATATTTGCAGACATATACAGAATTCAATAAACAAATAAAAATTTCAAATGATTTCATTTTATTTTGTATCAGCCATAATTAAAATCAGTTAAAAAAATTATATTAAATTTTTTTAAGATATATGAAGCTAAAGCAAGAATTTTTAACATACAAGATTTAAAGATATAAAAGTAATAATAACGGATAGTTCAGAAATATCTAAACTCTTACAACAATCTCAATATGCTTAATATAAAGGGTTCTACATTAATAAAGCTAAATATTAATACAAAAAATTCATAGAATTGATTGCCACAAGCAGATCGATTAGGCTTCAATTTATTGTGCTCTACTATCAATAAAAAGCTCACAAAATAGCTTAAATCGCATCAAAACGCAGAAAAAAGGTTAAAAATCAGATCTAACACTGTTTGTACTTTAATTTAAAAACCATTAAAATTATCTCAATTAGTATCTGAACAATTTTCAAAGGTTTTAAAGCTCTACAAAATAGCGTATTAAGTATTCGGAAAATATGAGAAAATACATTTTTTTAAGTTGTGTTACTATAAGGACAAAGAAATCGAAAAATTTACGAAATTATTACACTATAAGAGTAAATTAATAAAACATTTACAAAATATTGTTTATTAGGAGTAATTTTAGCAGTACAATAATATTATCTAGTTTAAAAATGTTATAGGAATATGAACAATTACGTCACAGTGTGTTATACAGGGTTTATGTGGGAAATCTCTCGGGTCCAGGTAGAACATCGAAAAATAATACCGAACGTTCCTATAAAAAAAAATCCTAGAGGCCTTCATTACGAAGATACAGCCGCCTAAAGGACGCCGCTGGAAACTGGTTTTTCTTAAATTACTTTTAAACTACTCGGTATAATTTAATAAAAAATTTATGTGATAAACACTATTAAGGACCTCTTAAAATAATATCCTTAAAATACATTTACCTTGTTTACTTTGCCAGGGCGGACTAGGTTGTACACTTTAATGCCTATATTTTTAACACCTTGTACTTTAAAGCCTCGAAAAAAATATTTTTGGATACCTGGAACCTTACACTAAAAAAGGTACTCTTGTTCATTATCGATAAAATGAACCGTTTTGGAGAAAAACATTAATAAACTAGCTAATGTTTTTTTTTTTAATAAAAAGAAATGTGATATTTTTCTTTTTTTCTGCTCACCAAATTGCGATACGCCAGTCATTCAAAGAACAGAGAAATTTCATTTTAAGTTATTTAATTTAAAAAAAATACATGTTCTTAAAAATGCAGTGGTGTCCTAAAAAGGTACATTTACGAACTTATTTAAAAAAATGTAAACCTATGTTTGTTTCTTTTTTGTCATTCTTGAGATAAAAACTAAACTTAAAAAACTGAAAAAATAATGTAAACAAAAATGGTATTGTATCTTATTTATCTATCGGAATTTTTTTATTTCTTAATTTTTTGAACGCACTATTGTTGCAAACGTTGCTATAACTACAAATTAAGCAAATACGAGTATCTATTATTTAGAACTTATCATCTTTTACATTGTCAATAGATTCATTCTTTATTCGATAATATTTTTTTAATTTTTGGTTTTCTTGGTGAATTTTATTTAAATTGCGTCAAAATATGGAATTTACTTTTATTGAGTATGCAGATATGCATCTTATGTATGGTCTCGCGTCTTGCAATGCATTGGAAGCAAAAAGATTGTACGAAGAAAGATTTCCTAATCGCATTATTCCAGATCAGAAGACATTTCAACGAATTGATCAACGTCTAAGGGAAACTGGTAGGTTTTTGGTTTCCACGTAATAAGGTGATATTATTGACTTTCTTAAATGCAATTTTAGGACGTTTTGAAAAAAAAAGAATAATGGTGGTCGGAGAAGAACAGCACCTACAGTAAAATTGAAGGAAGACATTTTAGGTGCTGTAGCTGATACTCCTACAACGAGCACTCGAAAATTAGCCGCTCAGCTTCATACGTCCAAATCAATTGTACATAAGGTACTTCAAGAACAACTGTTGTACCCATATCACCTACAAAAAGTGCATGAATCAATTCCTGGAGATTTTGCTCGTAGAATACACTTCGCAAACTGGCTGTTAGATCAGCAGCGAATTAACCCTAACTTTATCAGCTCGATTCTTTTTACGGATGAAGCAGGGTTTACCAAAAATGGAATTGTAAATTTACATAACTTACATGTATGGGCTGATGAAAATCCCCATGCTACTATTGTTTCTCATCATCAACATCAATTCCAGTCAATAAATATCTGGGCAGGGATCATTGGCAATTATTTGATTGTGACTTAACGGAGAACTTTATTTGGAGTTCCTCCAGAACAATCTTCCGGATTTATTAGAAGATTTGCCACTTGCAACCCGCCGAGATATGTTTTTATGCATGATGGAGCCTCACCTCATTTCAGCGTTGCTATAAGGCACCACCTAAATAAGGATTTTGCAAACCGTTGGATAGGTAGAGGAGGACCTATTGCCTGGCCTCCTCGGTCTCCGGATCTAACACCATTAGATTTATATCTATGCGGTCATCTCAAAACCTTAGTGTTTTCCACTCCGGTCGATACTCGGGAAGAACTGCTCCAAAGAATTACATTTCATTGTAATGATATAAGAAACAATCCAGGGTTATTGTGGTGAGTGCAGCAGTCCTCGATTCGTCGTGCCCGCGAATGTATTAGAGTTCACGGAGCCCACGTCGAACTTACTTATGAAGTTTTTAATAATTAATTGTTCATTGTTCGAATAGGGTATTTTCACTCAATTGATATTGATAATGTTGTGTGTAAAAATTAAAAGTAGAAACAGAATTAAGCAAAACCTGCTAAATAACACGGAAACATACAAACCCCTTACTTTTCTATTTAAGGTTTAATTATCATTGTAATTTAAATAGCCCGCCACTCCTAACCAATCAAATTCAACATGGATGCCAAGTCTGTTTAGGAACTATCGATATCGACAATCGTATCGATTTTAACGAAATGCTAAAATGCGAAATGCTTTTTAGACTTTACACTAAAACACAGCCAGACTACCTTAATAGTTTCAATTGGAATAAAACATAAAAACTTACATCAAAATGGTTTTCACAACAATAATAGGCATGTCCTTTGGGCATTTTCTCAATACCTACAGCAGCACACCAGGCTTTTCTCCTATCGTCTTGTTTTGGAAGAGAAAAGAATATGGTAAAATTTTACTTTACGGACACCACGCCGATTTTCATTAATTTTTGCTTACGGGGGTTTTTTGGGGCGCTGATCACGAATCTAAAATTAGTTTTTTCCGACAACCTCTGGTTTTTGAGTTATGAGGCCTCCAAGTGGACTAACCTCAAAATGAACTTTTTTCCAAAATTCCTCCTTCTTGAAACTAATTACCACCAAAATGGAACATACACTGATTGGGCACTTATATATTAAACGAATACACTAAAATTTACAAAAGTTTATTGCTTATTTTTAGTAAAAAACACCTCAAATAAATCCAGTTTTTTATACCTTGACAACTAAATTATAATTAGGCAACCAGTTATACATCACATATCTTCTTACAAGGTACAGAAAAGTGGATTTATTTAAGATAATTTTTACTTAAAATAGACAATAAATTATTGTAATTTCAACGTATTTGTTTAATATATAAGTGCCTAATTAGTTATTTCCCCTTTGTTGGTAATCAGTTTCAAGAAGGGAAATTTGAGTTGTTCACTTGGAGGCCTTATAACTCAAAAACCAGAGGTTGCCGGAAAACTAATTTTGATTCGTGATCAGCGCCCAAAAACCCCCGTATGCAAAAATTCGGAAAAGTGTGTCCGTAAAAAATTTTACCAAGAATATTTTTTAAGATC
The DNA here is from genome assembly GCA_019359885.1 of Listronotus oregonensis. Lineage (NCBI taxonomy): Eukaryota > Metazoa > Arthropoda > Insecta > Coleoptera > Curculionidae > Listronotus > Listronotus oregonensis. Next base: position 143,163 of record JAHBCN010000299.1, read on the forward strand.
CTAAACTCGGCCGGCTTCTGGTTTCGCAAATAATAACAATACACTTTTTTCATTTTGAAAAAATAACGAAATTTACTCGTAAAAGGGTTCATATCAAGGAAAGTTTGGCGATAATAATAAATATAGTAATAAATTGGAATATTTGGAAAGAACACACACTATTTACAAATTAGAAATTATTAATAAATAAGAGGTTACAGGTTATACAGGTTGACATTGACAATATGACAATGACAGGAAACGCCAACTTTGTAGATGTTGCGCATATCGATATTTGATGACAGGCGTATCGAATAACAAAAAGCTGACAACAAAGCAGAAATTCCACCAATAGAAAATTTAGGGCCGTGACGTCACGGGCCTACAAAATCAAACTTAAAATTGATTTTTAAGGCGTTTCCGGAGGCCAAAAAAATCGGGAAAAAATATTTTTGGCCTTTATTTTCATGTGGCTTTGCAATAAGCTAATAAAAAAAATCATGAAAAACGCCTATTGAAGAATTTAACTTTTGTTTACATAATTTGTTTTTGCAATTTTTTAAGAACATGTATTTTTTAAATTAAAAAACTAAAATAAAATTTCTCTGTTCTTTGAATGACTGGCGTATCGCAATTTGGTGGCAGAAAAAGAAAATATCACATTTCTTTTTATTAAAAAAAAGAATATTAGCTAGTTTATTAATTTTTCTCCAAAACGGTTCATTTTATCGATAATGAACAAAAAGTACTTTTTTAGTTAAGGTTTCAGGTATCCAAAAATATTTTTTTCGAGGCTTTAACATACAGGTGTTAAAAATATAGGCATTAAAGTGTACAACCTAGTCCGCCCCTGGTAAAGTAAACAAGGTAAATGTATTTTAAGGATATCATTTTTAGACGTCCTTAATAATGTTTATCACATAAAATTTTTATTAAATTATACCGAGTAGTTTAAAAGCAATTTAAGAAAAACCAATTTCCAGCGGCGTCCTTAAGGCGGCTGTATTTTCGTAATGAAGGCCTGTAGAAATTTTTTTTATAGGAACGTTCGGTATTATTTTTCGATGTTCTACCTGGATCCGAGAGATTTTCCACATAAACCCGGACACCCTGTATATATCCACTTTTATTAGCAAATTTACAGATTTTTTTAATTCAACACCCGCGATAAGTTGTTACTTAGGCTTTAAACCTTCTTGGGCTGTGCCGAAAAATTAAAAAAAAACTGACAAACGACACTTTATAAAATACTAAGAGAGACAACAACCTTGCAAAACTCGACATGTGCCACTATATATGTTTGGTACATCATTGATTTCGGTTAATGTTATAGTGACACTAGTGTTACTCCCACTAATCTACTCAAAGAGTGATATCGCAGATCCGACCATCCGATGTAAAGGTGTTGTCTGAAGGGAAGCGATAAAAACAGTTGATAAATTTGGTAAAAGACCAGGAGCAAACTTTAAGTCAAAGAGATTAGGCTTACCTGATTCAAGGTTGGAAACTCTGGCACAAGACAGCTCGTGGCAAACGTTAACACATATGCCTGCATGGAAAAAGAAATAAAAGAAGTTTCTACCTCAAAGGGAGAAGGTTGATTAATTTTGAAACTTATCTAATGAAAAATAATGTTGGGATTTAATTTTAAAGAATGGGATCTATTTAGATTGAGTTAAGCGCCATATACAGTAAAGGAGAGCACTGCGAACATAGGACGATCCTGGAGTTTTGGATGTACCTAAAAACGCCCAATTGCTTATCGATCACAATTTTTCGGCAAAAAAAAATAAGACGCGCGTCGCCGGCCGCGATCAATTTAATACGTTTATTTCTGAAATAATTCTTTACTATTGAACGCTCGACAGCTATAGTTGTACGGTGTCGATTATTTGCGACCAAAAGTTTTTTTTAATAAAATAATAATTTTATTAATAATGGAGTTTGTGAACTGGAAGAAAAAATTAAAATTATTAAATGGTATCACCGGGAAATCCTGAAGGGGAATTAGGGAATTATTTAAATTTTTTTCCCAACCAGGCTTACCCACGATTTTCACTATTCACGAGTCATTAAAAACTTTCTGACATTTGGTTGTTTAACCCAAAAAACATAAGCACAACAGAGCACCAGAAGAAAACAACGAAAGGGAAATGAAGGAAATTTGGTAGGGAAGTGTTTTGAAACCTACAATTTCATTAATATAATTGCACAACAGGTTAATTTGAGCAAAAAATAGTGGGAAGATGCTAAAAAAAATGGAAGATCCTAAAGTAAGAAAACCCATAAAATTTTCCTGATGATCATTTTAGACAATGCAATTTTTGAAACTGTAATGAAAAAAAAAATAACAATGAAAATTTTAAAAAACATTGTTCTTCATGGTCTCACCCAACGATTTTTTTTTGGGGTTCACAAAATCACAAATTTATGGTTTCCAGGAGAATAGGGCTAATAATCTACAAGAATTGAATTAAAATTAAGAATTCTTTTAGGATTATCCCCTTAAATTCAGAAATGTCAGAGGCGTATTTATGACAAAACTTGGTTATTGTTTGGCCAGGAAGATGGTTTTTTGACCATTTCGATAATTTGAAAAAAGTTTTCTTTTTTTATTCTATAATGACATTTTTTTTTTTTAATATCTTCTATGTTTATTATTTATTTGAGAAAATTTTTTATTTTATTGGGAAAAACGGTTTGGTTTCTTAAAACGTAGAAACTTTGGGTCTCGTAACCAATTTTTAAATTATGGCGATAAGAAACCGATAAAAAACGGTTGATGCTGCTAGCTCCGTACTTGTATAAACACGCATATTCTTACTGAAAAAAAAACGTAACACAACTAAACTGGGCAGATAACTCTTCCGAATTTATCACCGTACTCCCCACCAGTCCCAACCAAAAATGAGTCACGTGGGAAACGAGACAGAAATTGAAATACAACCAAAATTATTATTGGTATTTTAGAATTGGAATCCAAAATCATCCAGGGTCTCCTATGTTCGAGAGGTGCGCTTTTCGTATTTAAAATATTTATTTCAAGTAGGGCATCCTAAAGCATCTTACACTTGCAAATCCAACTAAAAAGGTATTTAACTTTTCCATAAAAACATCAAATTTTTTCTTATTCTTTTAATAAAATAGAGGGAAAAAAGATAAACTGACGTACATATCCAGAAAACAAAAAGGCTGGTAACACTTTACAAGTAGACATATAAGTTGTTCTACCTCAGAAAAGAAAAAACTTAGGACCTATTCCAAACAGGTGTTCGTAAATTTATTAAATAAAAAATAAGGTAAATATTTTTTTAAAAATAACATAATTATTAAAAGTTTCATTAAAAGTGTTAGAAATGAATGGTTTCAATAACATAAAATTTTTACTTCCCCTTTTTTTTTTTGTTAATTGTTACACAACGTTTCGGTTAGTAATGTATTCCCCCAACCTTTTAAGTGATAACTAAAAAATATTCTTAAAAACTTGGACTTATCCCCTTTTTTGAAGCTTGACCGTTTTTTTTACGGTTCAGAAAAGGTGCCAGATATTCAAAATCGAGCTGTGCCTAAATACTTTTTTGGGTTTTTTAAATTAATACGGCTTCTTTAATTTTTTTTCTTTCAGTGGGTTTCTTTATGAAGGTTTTTGTCCAACCCTTTTTTTTGGGGGTTATTTTTCCAGCGTGTTGGCAACCCCGACTTCGACGTCTCACCTCGTTCCCCATTTTTTTTGTGTTCTTTAACCTAACTTCAAGTAGTCTCTTTGTTTACCTGATGTATCCCCACCAATTTCCCCAAAATTTTGATACAGTCATTATTTGAAACATTGTTTTCGTCTGTCAAGTAAAAAACTTTTAAGTAGTTTGGGTTTAAATCCCTTTTAATATTATACTTATTCCCCCTTCGCGGGTTTTTTCCGAAGTTCCCTTTTAAAATAGAAATGGTCATAAATATTTGGCAGGGTCTCTTCCAGTTAGAGTTTTTGTCCTATTTTGATATTTGATGGATGGGGATGGAGTTATTGGAGCTTTGCCTCTGTATTTCTACTTTCAGGTGAAAGATGAGTTCTACGCGCAGGATGATGGGCTTCCCATGAGTTCATCGCTTTCCCCAGTGGTAGCAAATATTTATATGGAATGGTTTGAGGAACATGCAATAACTGCAGTAATTAAACCAAAAGTTTGGCTAAGATATAAGGACAATACTTTTATTGTATGGACAGGCAATGACGAAGAACTTAAAGGTTTCTTGAAACATCTAAATTGCCTTCGACCTAGCATTAAATTCAGAATGAAGAAGGAACAAAATCCGCCCTACCTTTTCTCGACGTTCTAGTCAAACGAAATAAGGGACATGTCAAACCTCGGTATACAGAAAACTCCCACCTGGACAATATTATACCAGAATTCAATCACTCAAGAAACCAACAGGGGTTATACTACTTATATAATCGTCAGTGACCTTTTAACAGTAGGGAATCCCTGCAAAGGAAATAGGTAACATAACTAGGGATCTTAAGCAAACGGATACAGTGAGAGACAGTAAAGGAAACAATCGAAAAATATCAAAATAGGACAGAAACTCTAACTTGAACAAGACTCCAGTGACCAAATATTTATGACCATTCCATATATTAAAGGAACTTCGGAAAAGATCCGCAGAATCGCGAATAAGTATAATATTAAAACGGCATTTAAATCCCAAACTACTCTAAGAAGTATTCTTATAAGGCGAGACCAGACAACAATGTTTCAATAAATTTCCCTTTTGTAATGTGGTGAGGTATACATCGGAAAACAAAAAACCATCGAAGTTAAGTTAAAGAACACAAAAAACATACGGAACGAGGTGAAACTCGAAGTCGGGATTGCCAAACACGCTTGGTCAAAACAACACCGCATGCAATGGTCGGACAAAAACCATTCATAAAGAAACCCACTTGAAGAAAAGAAAATGTAAAGAAGCCGTATTAATTGTAAACAACCAAAATGTATTTAGCAAGCCCAGCATCGGTATTCCGAATATTTGGCAGCCGTTGCTGAACCGTGAAAAGTCGGTCAAGCTTTGGTGGACAGGGGATAGTATATAATCGTAGCTTTTAAGAATAGTTTTTAGTTATCACTTGAAAACGGTTGTAGATACATCACTAACCGAAACGTTGTGTACTAAGTAACAAATAAAAACATTGGAAGTCCAAGATTTTAGTGTTATTGAAATATAATTATTAAACTCAAAAGATAAAAAGCATTTTTAAGCAAAAATAAAAGATAAAATGGGTGCTTATAATATTTTATCCATAAAAAATAAAACCTGATCAAATTATATCAATAGATATTTATGATTCGTCCATTCTTTTTCATTTTGAATAAACTGATTTTGTATGATAAATACAATTGTCACTGTTGCGGTTAAGTATTTTTTATCAAATACTTGAATAAAGTAAACATAATTATGAGACATTCCCTTTGCATACAATTCTGCAGCCATTGAAACCGTCTTCTTCCCCTTTGAATAGGGTAAACGCTCCAAGGGAAACGTTTTTGTCGCTTTCATTGAGTGTAAAATTTCCATAAAGTGATTATTGCTTAATTTCGACCTCGTATATTTGTAAACCATTTATTCTCTTTGTCACTCGAAAGAGGAAATAAAGGGAACAAGATTAAAGACGAGCTGTAACGACCGGTTATTGTAAGAAATGACACCGAGGGTGAGCAGAAAATTTATGGAAATCAATGGTTCTAAAAATGAAGTTAGCATTTAATGAGGCTAGTAGTTAAAAACGGGGGAGCATATAGATAGCAAATAATCATGGTTATGTTATCCCGTTTAAAATTAATGATATGCATTAAAAGCAGAGGAAAAGTAAATAAACTGATTCAGAATAAAGTGCGTGGTGGCACAAGTGCGTCGTCTAAAAGATTCCGTGAAATGCACTAATGCAATATGTATATGTAAGCGTCCAGCACTGAAATGACTAATCAGTACATGTATTGCCGGGAAACAGCGTAAAAACTTTATTTGACCAACACGAACTAACCAATTAGTCTTTTTCTGTAAGGCCTAGACAAACAATAAATAAAAAACGATTATAACGCCGTTTTCTTAAAACATTTTGGGGTTTCAGGAAAATATGGATTAAGTTGAAAATTTTTACTGGTGGAAATTCATTTACTGACCTTTATAATTGCATTTTAAGGTGGATTAAAATTTTGTTTTAAATTGGTTTATCAAACCTAATAATAATTTTATTACGCTGTTTGCCGGAAAACGTCTTTGCATTTCATGAAATGCATTTCAGGTTTGCGCCAAATAAATATTTTTAAATTGGTTTATGAAACCAAAATAAGGGTTTTTCAAACGTTTCCGCATTTTTACGTCTGATACATAATTGAGAAAAATAAAAAGCCGCTTTGCTAACCAGAACTAACCATGACCGACTAGAACTTAGGGCTTTTAAAGTTGCCTAAATTTTCCCTACATAGAAGTTATTAACAAAATTTTTATAATTTTTATGGTAGAAGTTATAATTTTTTTAAAGTGTAATTATATATTCCCCGGTTTTCCTTATACGTTGTTAAAATTTTGTTTATAACTTTAAAAAATTTAGAAAATTCAAAACCTAAGTTCTAGTCGGTTGGTTAGTTCTGGTTGCAAAAACATTTTTCAATTATATTTAGATGTAAAAATCAAAAAAAAATTATTACATTAAAATTATTTTTTATGGTTCTTTAATAAAGCATGTTTCATTTTAACACTTCAAGAAGCTGTCAGGGGTTATCCTAGACGGGTCAAACCAGACACCCCGGTACCTAATATCTAAACCCTATATAAAAGCCTTCGAAGACAGTCCTATTTTTGTTTTGGTTTGGATCATTCCATGAATGCCTAAAGCATGAGCAAGTTTTTAATTGCATCGATGGATCCAGCGCATTAAGCGGTACTTCTTCAAACCGTTTTTAAACTACCACTAGAGAGTCCAATGGATTACATCAAAGCGTTTTTATAAAATGCGCACTTTCATTCGGTGCTCATCGGATCCATCGAAGTTTAAGACCTATGGAATATATTAAAATTTAGCATTTGTACAAAAAATAAGTTTAAATAAAATTTTAAAATTTTAAACTAGGTATGTCGAACTTATTAAATATAATTAATAACAAAAAAGGTAAAAATACTTAATATAAAACATAAAAACATAAAAATAAATACGGAAAGGAAAACAATCAGCTGAGCATTGACAGTTGCAGACCAAACAGCAAAGCGTTTTTAAACATTCGTTCCATCAGTTCCAACGGAACATCTTATGACGTCATTTGACGTTCAGCGCATAAATTCAGCGCACTTTTTATCGATGGAATAAGGACCTTGTCCCATTAGTACTTACGCAATGCGGATGTTAAATGTAAAGTAAACTGCATTTTATTGTTACGGTTACTTACAAAAATTAACGAAATGTTTCTTGACGCTATGTGAAAAAATTGCAGCTAATCGCCTATCATTTCTTTATAACGTGCTTAGTTTCTTCTTCACATTGGTAAACTAGCCGATCACGCTTGACTTGACTTGACTTGCAAATGGGGGGCTGTTATATACCCCCGGATGGTTTTGCTACTTAGGCATTCACCAGCTCGCCCTCACCCCTCCAAAGCTTAGCAAGAGGTGGAGCAACCCTTCCACATTGGTTATACCCCCCTTAAATCGGGTTAAGAGAGGGGCTAGACATATTTCTTAAGAACTCCGATGTAGTCCGGCTCGAAACCGTATCGAAGCTCCCGACTATTTCAATAAAGAAAGCTATTCAAATGCACATTCAGTTGTCGAGAAATGCAGCAACAAAATTCAGATATAACCGGTTTCTTTCAGACCCTTTTTTTGTCCTCACGAGCCTGTGCTATACCGCCATATGGTCAACGTCACCACGTGTGATTTCAAAAAAAGAGATTTAGGAATCACTCCAGACTTCGAAACTACACTTTCACCACACTCCGAATGGCAGGGTGAACTTTTCCTTGATCCCCGACGGGAAATACAGTAGATACGGCTCCTTCAACCGCCTCCCCGGAGAAAAACTATGTAGTTTTTTTTATCGACCGCACCTCACTAGTCGGAGGTCAAACAGAAACTGTAGCCGATCACGCTTATTAAAGCAAACTTGTTATGGGTTATTAAGAGCAAATCTAGACGCACGGTAGTACCTACACCAGGTCAAGTTCCCGCCTGACGTAGGCAGTATGTATATTACACAAAAGGTTTCAGCCTATTTACCCCCTATCCACATAAAGGTATGAGATTTAATGTAGAAATTCAAATAGGCATTTTTATTACCTGTGGAAAAATTAAAAAAGTTGTATCATGTGATTTCTGACATACTCGATTTTAAAAATCGCCCATTTTACTATCGACTGACTCATTAATTGACTCATTAAAAGTATGGGGCACTATCCAAGGGAGTAGAAATTTTAAATTTGGTATGTTACTAGGTTTATAGGGTTTCCATACGTCCGGATTTGCCCGGACATGTCCGGTTTTTAAGGTGTTCTGGGACATCCGGCCGCATTTTTAATATAGGTCCGCGAAAACGCCGAAATTTGCAAATGCAATTAAAATAGCCCAACCTTGTTGATCCATTTGTATTTTTGCTTGTTAATTACAGAGGTCTACAAAAAAAGTGGTGTGTGTGCTGGGTGTCTTACTTAGATTTTTTGGCGTATTTTTTTCCGCTGAACACAAATCTGAAGTCAAAATTGGGGGTCAAAAAACAAAAAATTCGATAAAAACCCAATAAACCACACGGTATATTTACCGGCAGAAACTTGCTACCACGGAATATTTGTACCACGACTATATAAACTATAAGAGATACAATAAAATTGATAGAATAAAAAGTAGGGCTGTCTAAATTGTCTCTACAGGGTGATTGGTAAGTAGAGGCGAAAAATGAAGATCCGACTAAATTTTTTAATTCTGAATCGAAAACCAAGAATACTTTTTTTGCAAATTTTCCTTCGTTTCCAAGATATTTCACTATAAAGTTTTGCAAATAAAAAAATTTAAATCACATTGTGGGTGTAGCTAATCTTAGTTGGCGCTTTAAAACTATTACATCATATGAAATAAGGTTTGGAAATCTCCGCTGATAGATACTCGCGACAAGCAGCTAGAGCGTTTTTATCGCAAAACCCATACATAAAATATATGTATACAATATCACCGTATTCTTCGTTAGTGAACATTTTATTGTGATGTTTCTAATAACAGATAGACAAAGTTAGACTTTTGACAACTAAACTTGATTTCATGTGTCGTAATAGTTTGAAAGCGCCAACTAAGATTAGCGACACCCACCATGTGATTTAAATGTTTTTTTTTTGCAAAACTTTATAGTGAAATATCTTGGAAACGAAGGAAAATTTGCAAAAAAAGTATTCTTGGTTTTTGATTCAGAATGAAAAAATATATTCGGGTTTTCATTTTTCGCCTCTACTTTTCAATCACCCTGTATAAAAGTTATATAAATATTTTTGATAAGTTAAATAATGAAGGAGATATATACGAAAATGTAATTTTGACAAAAAATTTCAGTCCAAAATAGGAAAAAAACTATTTTTTATAAATGTAATTTTTGGTATTGTTAATAATAAATCATTTATTTTATTTATTTGAATCCCAAATTACTCAAAATTTGCAGAAAGAATCCAAAAATAAAAAAAAATAATTTTAAATTTTTTTCCAAAATCCTGAAATTTCGGTTTTTTGATTATAACTCGACAAATAATGCATTTAGACAAAAACGTTAAATCGGTAATATCTGATATTTTCCGATTTTTTGCTGTTTGACCCCCAATTTTGATGCCAGAAAATCTTAGTGTGACACTCAGCACATACACCTTTTTTGTGGGCCTGGTTATTTAAAAAAAATTAAAGTATTTTTATTTTAATTTAGCTTTTATTGTTATTAAAAAAATTATACCTAACATATATTTTTGAACTGTCCGGATTTGTCCGGATTTGTCCTGATTTTTGGACTCATGTGTCCTGGATTTAAAAAAGACTCTATGGAAACCCTATAGGTTTAAGGAAAATTATTCGATAATAATTTCGCGAAAGTTAAACACTTAATGATTGTGACAAATACGTCTTCCTAGTAGCGTTTAGTCGACCTAAAATGAGAGAAAACAGTTTTAATGGCCCTTATGTTGTATATTAAGGAAAATCCTTTAATTGTGCTCCTGCTGACACAAGTAAGGGCTCAAAGATAACAAGGCTAACAACAACAATGGGGTTATTTTTAAAATAATCAATAACCTTTTGTTATTCCTTTTGTCTAAGAGCTTTAAATTTATTCAAGGTGTCACAAATAATATTAGTGCACTTCAAACATCAATAAGTAAGTTTTAAATTTTTTCTCAATGTTACTAAAATATTCTATATATTTTTTTTGTTAAAAAGATACTTTGTTTTGCCAGAAAAATGTTATGGAAAGGTAAACATTTAAATTCTAGTAAGAAAGCGCTTCAATGTTGTGTCGTTACCATTCCCAGAAACTCGATGATGTCGATTCTACTTAATTATAGCTGCATTACATAGAACCCCTTTTACAAACTGTTATCGGGTTAATTTTTTTGTATTTTTAGATAATAAAAAAAGATAACATAACCGGCTGTTTAACGACTTAAATTAATCATACATTTCTTTCGCTATATTCGTACTAAGTCGTTTAAAATTTAATTTTTTTTTTCATTCCGTAGTAAATACATTTCGGCAGGCAAACTTTTTTTATTTAAATAAACCAAGATCATTTTTAGGTAAAAAAGAGGGCATGGTACGTTCCACAATATTTCGTTGATATCTCGTTTTACCTGCCACTGTTAGTCGTAAAACTCAATATACTTTGGGTACCCGCATGTAGGTCCGGACTTAAAATTTTCTTTATTTATTATTGTGCCTACTTTTTGGTACGATTATGTAGGTTATAGGCAAATTGCAGGTGTTGAATATAAAGCAGAGTCTTTTCGTCTTAGTTCATCAGTCGTTTGGAGTTTGTCAAGGTATTTTCGTATGTGTTATTAAGCATCCAAAATAGCTAACCTAAACTATTAATATTAGTAGGTAATCAGGACCTGTACCCCTTTAAAAGGTGCGGTGCCTACAAAATAGTTAGTTTTTTGTAAGGCAACCTATTTATTGTTGGGTTTTCAACTGAGGGTTGTAATTTAATTTTTATTGCGGTCAAGAAATCAACGAATTATTGCGAAATGTACCATACCAGCCGCGACTGGTAATGTTAATATGCTAATAAACTGAAATACTAGACGAAATGGTAAAAAAAACTTCGTGTTAAAATTTGGTTTTTACATTTGCTTTTAACTTTTTTGTTATTATTAATAAAATCCAGCTGCCAGTAACTATAGTTACTTCAAATTATTTTCAACATAACCAATATATGTGGCAACAAAATCGGGTGACGAGAATCGATGGCGTTGACCAATTAGAAATTGTTTTAAATCATGTAAAAAAACATGTTTTAAAATTGAGAACTTAAATTATCGTTTTATTAATTATAATTTTTTGGATTATATACACAACGTTTCAAATATTAGTTTGGGTCCCTAACTTGATGTGTAAAACTTACCTTTTATATTAAAAACCTTCATAGGTTTTTTGTCCTTAAATTAATAACAATGATACTAAAGTAAATATATAAAAAAAAAAAACTTTTATAACAAGAATAGGAGGGAAATTCTGCAAATATAAAAGTCAGTGATTTAAACTAGTTATTGGCTTAAAAAACTGATTATGGCATTTTGGCACGATTGTACCAACCGTGGTATCTACGTTGGTCGGTTAATGAGATAAGGATAGTAAAGATATTCGACACAAAAATCGAAATTGCTCTATGATTTTTTGATGACATTCTCGCTCGACGGACGCACTGGATGCATGTTGAAACAAGACTAAATAACTCGCCAACATTAAATGGGAACGCAAACGTTGGATTAGATCCCCACGCCCACGCTAATGTTGGAACCAATGCAAATTGCTCGATCCACACGTTGGACAAGTAGCATTGGGACCAACATTGGTACCAACGTATGGAGCCGGCCTAAAGAGAAATAAGAATAAAATTCCCTAATAACTCTTGGTTTACAAAAAATGATACTCCGTATTAGGACAGCTAGACAAAGACATCCTATTCTCTGTGTTATCCACTATGACTATCTCCCTAGACTAGTTAGTAAGGTTTTATCAAATGCATAGTGTCGGTATAACAAAGAAAAAGCCTCTACTATAAGGCATACATTTAATTCTTCTTTTGATGCCATACTGAAACAGCATTTAGTTAAATCCACCTGCAACTTTTGTTGAAGTGAGTACGTATAATGTCAAAAAATGGGAAAAAAAATCTCTACTAGCTCGGTGTATACAAAAGAGTTACTACATTTTAGGTCAGTTAAAAAAAAACATACCCATTCTTTGTATTATCCCCTATAACTCTCTTTTTATCCTGCCTTGCTTCCTAACGGGAATCATCAATAAAGCTGATCAACAGAGAAAACATGCATCTTTTTATGAGGCAAATATCACTCTTCATTGGTAGAATATTAAATCTTACTTTTGATGCCTTTACTGAATGCAATTACAGTCAAGGCAATTCTCTTTCGTAATGAAATTTATTTCAGTTATTTAAATTTATTTACTAAGGTAAGAAGTAAGTACTACCTATGAGCTTATCTAAAAGATTTAACAACGTTGTTTCATGTATAAGAAAATTAATTAAACACAAAATACGCTTGTTTCTTGCCATTCACATTAATGAACGTTTAAGATAGTATCAGATATTACGGAGAACGTCATTACAACAAACATTGAAAGCGAATAATTGCATTTTTAAGAATATTGGCTATAACCTATTTAGAAATAAAACATTATCTTCGGATTACTGACGCAGCAGGCGTTATTGTCTAATTAAAACTACTTTGTACAAAATGTGGTGTCAACAGGTGAGAAAATAAGAAAACCCTATTTAAAACAGGGTGTTATGACGTTTGTATCCTACCCAATAAGATCAGTATACAAAGCAAAGTTTTAAAAATATGACGTGCTCCTCGGCTCGTGCTTGTATCTCTTTTTGTTAATTTAATTATATGTGTTCATTATGCAATTGTTCTCTATTAATGTAAATACCAGTATGTGATATGTAAATGTGTAATTATAAGGGAAGCTGAATGATCTAATGTAGACATAAAAACAGTAATTATGAAAAATTGTTGCAGAGATACTTACCACTATTTGAAAAAGGCTAGGGAATTTCCAGCCGAAACGTCATAAAATTAAAAATATATTTTACTGAATAAAGCCTTTTTTTCCATTGAAATTTGAAGGACTGCAAAACCCAGGAAATAACTTTTATCTGAAATATATATATATAATATATATATATATATATATATATATATATATATATATATATATATATATATATATATATATATATATATATATATATATATTTATATATATATATATATATATATATATATATATATATATATATATATATATATATATACTGGTAGGTTCAGTTCTGCAATATGCTTTGCTGTATATTGGAAACCATTTACTTATTATCATCGGTAGTATTCTAAAGTTATCTAGCTTCCACATTTTCCTTTAATCTCCTGCCAACTGCTCATATATTTTTATCTTTTCTGCATATGTCTTCGCCATGTTGTAGTCCTGAGGCACCCAAAATCACATAATATATATATATATATATATATATATATATATATATATATATATATATATATATATATATATATATATATATATATATATATATATATATATATATATATAATGACTCAATAAGCACCTGTGTAATAATTTCGCCTATCTAGATTTTTTAGTTGTGGTTAGTGTGTGTTTTGTGGCCAAAATCGAAGAGAAAAAATCCTTTTGTTGCTGGCAGCGCTTGAATATGCCATTTTTATTTCCCAGTAAGTATTCTTTCCAGAGGGCGAATAAAAATATTATTTAGGAAAATGTTTTATATCTTGCTAAAGGAGGAGGTATAAGACAGCATTTAATATTATTGCCTAAACTGTAAATATAGTCACTTTTTATATTTCTTTAGCCATTTTCTGTAAACTATTTGTTGTGATTTTCACAAATTTATAAAGTTGCTTTATATAAAACAATTTAGGAAAAAAGTATAATAGTTTGGCCGATTACTTACTCATTTAGTCTATCTAGACAACTATGTAAAATTTCTACCTGAATCAAACACTTTATAAAACAAGTGTCAAGGGCTCTTGGACTAGAGTAAATCTACGCACTCTGCGATGATTTCAAGCTAAATCTTTGTCCTTCGAGTAAAGATTGCCAGCTCTGAGAGTGGCTTTCGGAAATGTCATAATCAAACCTATATTTTATTATTTTAGTAGATTTTTATATACGAATTTTAAAACGGAAATATCATCGAGTTTGTGACTATTAGGCATGCGATTGGTGTGAAATTTAATATTAATATATAAACAAGAAAATTCTTAAAATTAAGTTAAATGTAAACCTCATGGGCAAGAAAAATAAATTTTGGTGTTATTTTATTACTTTATCCTTAGAATGGTATTAATATTTGGTGATCTTAGATGATGTTTCAATACGTAATTTATGCGTTACGTAAAAGAAATCATGTTTGTGTCCATGGCACTAGTTTTACGCCCGCGTCTTTGCTCGCGTGGACTTATATATTTTACAACCCTAAAAATGACGATTTTGCTATACAAACTTTCATCCCTATTTTAACCCCTCCCAAAAATTTATTTTAAATTTTAAAATAATCATTTAATCGTAACTATGAGACAACGTATGAGTTTTCTTACTTTTAACGCCAGAAATGACGATGTTCCATGCAAACTTTCACCCTCCATTCCCTTGAGGTCAACTTCAAAAATGATGATTTTTCTGTACAAAATTTTTATCCTCATTTTAACCCCCTCCCCCCTTTCAAAGGGATGTAATTCCAAAATTTTTAAATCAGATCATTTTAAATCGTAATTCATATCAATCACATACCAATTTTCCTACAAACTTTCACCCCCGATTCTAGCCCTTTAGGGAAGGAGTTTGCCAAAGTACTTTCTTAGCTGACGTCTTACATTTTTCTGGGTAATCAGAAGTCAAATTACCAACTTACATATTTACAAGTTTAGAAATAACTATTTTTCTATACAAATTTTTATCTCCAACCCTCAAGAAATATAATTCCAAAAAACAGATCAGTTTTAATTGTAATCAATAGCCTACAGACCAATTTTTATATTTATAAATCCAGAAATGACCATATAAAATTTTACACCTCATTTTATCCCTTTAGGTGGGAGGGTTGGCGTATTTCCTAAAAACCTTTCTCAGCTAACCTCTTTTAGTTATCTGGATAATCAAAGTGATGCAATTTTAAAAAGGTTAAAACATATCAATTTTACTAGAGTCTAGACATACCCCGGTTATTTTGGCTCACGAGCTTTTTAACAGTGTTAACACATGAAAACTGCTTTATTATGCAGGGAATTGGCTAAAAAATTACATTTTAATGCAAAAATTTGGGGTCTTTTGGGCATTTTCATGTCTAAAATATAATTGGGGAAAATAAAAAGCCGCTTTGCTAACCAGAACTAACCATGACCGACTAGAACTTAGGGCTTTTAAATTTGTCTAAATTATTCCTACATAGAAGTTAACGAAACTTTAACAACGTTTAAACAAAATTATAACTTCTACCATATCAAATATTATAAACATATTGTTAATAACTTCTTAGTAGGAATAATTTAAACAAATTCAAAAGCCCTAAGTTCTAGTCGGTCATGGTTAGTTCTGGTTAGCAAAGCGGCTTTTTATTTTCCCCAATTATATTTCAGACGTGAAAATGCGGGGACGTATTAAAAAGACCCCAAATTATTACTTTACCCATTAAAATTTAATTTCTTAGGTTATAACAAAATCATTGGATTATTAGACATGCGTCAACACTGTCAAGAAGCTCGTGAGCCAAAATATCCGGGGTATGTCTAGCCGCTAGTATCAATTTTAATCTTAATCAATCGGCTACATACAAATTTTCGTACTTTTACATCCAGAAATGACAAAGTTCCATATAAATTTTACTCCCCATTCTAATCCTTTAAAAGGAAAAGTTTCCCAAAATCCTTTCTTAGCTATTATATTCCATTTTTCTGGGTAATTAGAAGTCTAATTACCAACTCCCATATTTACAACTTCAAAAATGACAATTTTTTTATACAAATTTTCATCACCCTTCCAAAAGATGTAATTCCAGTAATGTTAAGCAGATCACTTTTAATCGAAATCCTACATACAAATTTTCATACGTCTAAGTCTAACAAACACGTTTAAAAATAAAAAAATACAGAAAATTTATGTACATCCAGCAAAAGTTTTAAAACGCTTAAACATTGTTATGCTAACAACTCGGAAACTAGAAATAAATCTCTTGGCGCATTTAAGTTTTGGGCGGAACGCGAGGGAAAATTCAATCAAAAGTGACAAGTCGGAGGAGTTGATCTCGGTCCAATAAAACGTCACTTAAAGAAACTCCCAGTGGAGAAAATCAAAAAAAGGCGTTATAAAATTTCTTGTATTATCGCCGCAGTCGCAAGAAAAAAAAGCTTTCAGTCTATAAGCAAAGCTTTTTAAAAGAAAAACCCAAATAAATATTTCTATTATTTCATTTTTATTTTATATAAAACATTGACGTCTGTAAAGTCTAAGTGTTATCAATGATTAATTCTTGGGATTTAATACATGTTTTTGTATTATTTGATAAAGTATTTTTTTTTGGTAAACTATTAGAAATATTTATTTCGCATTTTCCAACGCCTAATGGCCTTATAAAAATACCAATTTATCCCACCAAAAACACTTATGTAAAAAAAGGCCAAGTTCCTATCCAAAAATCTCGTCCTCTTAAAGTACTGAGATCTAAAATTAGACCACCTTCTGTCCACAATTTTATTCTAATTAAATTATATATTCAACACACTTTTTTTTTCTCCAGGATACATGGTGGATTTTTTGTTGTATCACAATATCACAAATTATGTCTCCTTGAAAGTGTTAGACAATGTTATGGTTTCCATAACACTAAAATCTTGGACTTCCATTGTCTTTATTTGTTAATTGTTACACAACGTTTCGGTTAATGATGTATCTCCAACCGTTTTTAAGTGATAACTAAAACTATTCTTAAAAGCTACGACTTATATGCTATCCCCTGTTCACCGGAGCTTGACCGACCTTTCACAGTTTAGAAACGGCTGCCAGATATTCGAAATATCGATACTAGGCTTGCTAAATACATTTGGTTGTTTACAATTGTTGTTGTTAACAACGATATACTTGTAGAAAACGAAGACGTAGAACTTGCCCTAAAAAAACTAAAAAACAGGAAAAGTGCGGGACCTAACGGAATCACCAATGAACTGCTGAAATACGGAGGAGAAAGTCTGACGGAACAACTGAAAATTCTCATCAATAAAATTATTAACCATCACAGAATCCCAGATGAATGGAGAAATAGTACAACGAAACTCTTATTTAAAAAAGGCGATAAGGAAAAGCCGACTTACTACAGAGAGGTCAATCTTCTCTCCACCTCGCTAAAACTAACCACACAAATTCTTACAAACAAAAATAATGAATACTCTTGCTTAGCTGACTAGCAGCAGATATTTTGGTCGGAAAGGTCATGTACAGATGCCCTATTTGTTATAAGACAAATAACTGAAAAAGTCAATTGAATATAACCGTCCAGCTTTCATGTGTTCGATCGCAAACAACTGAAAGATGTAACACAACTACTGCACGACAGGCAAATACCTCAAAACAGCATGAAAACCATTGAAAATATATATCAGACCAATACGATTCAAGCTAGGATAAACGGTGAATTGACCGAAAAAATAGAAGTAAATAATGGCATCCGACAAGGTGCCTCTCTTAGCCCCTTACTATTTAACATCATCATGGACGAGCCAAGTGCGTAAATTAAAAGAGTACAAAATGGGGGGCAGAAAAATTAAAATACTGTGCTTCGTAGACGACACAGTACTAATAGCTGAGAGTGAAGACGATTTGCAAAGACTACTACACCAGTTTAATACAACAGCGAAATATTGAATATATATGTGACAAAAACTAAAGCCATGACTACATCTAGAACACCACTTAGGTGCAAGCTAGAAATAGATAACAAAATCCAGAATCTACAAAGCAGCGATCAAATATACCGCAGAGACCAGGCCAGAAACCTCAAAAACGAAACAAATACTGGAAACAATGGAAATGGAAGTGGTGCGCAAAATAGCTGGCAGGACACTTATGGACCGAAAAAGAAGTAAGGAAATCAGAAGAATATGTAAAGTCGACAACATAAATGACTGGGTATTGCAAAGAAAAAGGGATTGAAATGAACACATTAGCCGCATGACCGACGACAGAATAGTAAAGATCACCAGTAGGACGAAGGAGTATCGGAAGACCCGTAAACGATAAAGTGACGATCTCACAATAAACTGAAACCAGGCAAAGCGAGAAAGAAAACAAGCAAATTGCTTATATATAAGAAAAAAAGAAGACAATTATTACAGCTTCTTTACATTTTCTTTTCTTCCAGTGAGTTTCTTCATGAATAGCTTTTGCTTCCGACCATTGAATGCGGTGTTGTTTTCACCAAGCGTGTTCGGCTGGTCTTGTTTTAGTAAGAATACTTCTTAGAGTAGTTTGGAATTTAAATGCCGTTTTAATATTATACTTATTTGCGATTCTGCGGATCTTTTCTTAAGTTCCTTACATATATGGAATTGTCATAAATATTTGGTTATGTGGAGTCTCGTTCAAGTAAGAGTTTTTTTGTCTTATTTTGATATTTTTTGATTGTTTCCTTTACCAGTCTCTCACTGTATCCGTTATGCTTAAGATCCCTAGTTACGTTACTTATTTCCTCTAGCAGAGATTTCTTACTGTTACGTAAAATCACTGCAAGGTTATATAGGGTACGTATGACCCCTGTTTCGTTTCGTTAAAATGATTAGAATTCTGGTGTTAATATTGTCCAGTAAAAATCGTATGCCTTTATACTTTATGCAGCATTTCTGCATTTAAAAAAATAAAAATAGGATTTTTACACTTACTTTATTTAGGTTTAATAATAATCTTACCAAGAACACTTATGTAAAATAAGGATTCAGTTTCTATCCAAAAATATCGGTCCCTTAAATTACTGAGGTCTAAAAGAAGATCAAGTTTTGTCCACAATTTTGTTCCACTCTTTTTTGATTTGGCTAATTTTTTACTGATCTGCCTGTAATAACCAATGTCTTTTTTTCATTAATACAGACATTTTTTTTATTAATACAGACAGATCAGTAAAAAACTTGCCAAGTCAGTAGTCAGTTCAATTAATGGAAAAAATGGGGGGAATCTTATACCTTTTTTCTTCCGTATACCTTGCCCTGTTGGTGAAAGCTAACTTTTAGACTGAATAAGAAACGCGCCTCGTTTGGGGTCTCATAGGTAAAATGTAGCATTTTTTTTGTTTAGTGAATAAAATCCTGCCTGCATTTTAATTTCTAAGATGATTATGACCTTAAAAACTTAGGTTTAATTAGATTGCAAACCTCTAAAATATCCCCTAAATGTACGATATTACCTCCCCTGTTTCAGGGCGTTCCGAGTGAAAGTGTGCAGTTTAAAATTATTTTTTTTTTACTTATGTCCTAACACCTACTTACATATCAAATTTAACGTTTCTTATCCCAAGGGAAGTGCCCCATAATTATTGATAAGTCAGTGAATAAATGCGTGAGTAAGTGAGCGAGTGAATCAGTCAGTCAACAGTAAAATTGGCCATTTTCAAAATCGAATATCGCAGAAACCACTTAATATAAATTTCTCAATTTTTTCACAGCTAATAAAAATACATAGGTGAATTTACATACCAAATCTCATATCTATGAGTAAAACGGTAATGAACACTGCGAAATATTTTGTGTAACATACACACTGCGTACATCAGGCCGAAACTTGGCCTACCGTGCGCCTGGACAAATAGAATAAATATAAATGTTACACAATTGCTGGCAGAGAAACTTTCTACCAAATGCAAAAAAATAACAGTTTGCGTAAAAAAGTTACACCAAATGTGCATAATAAAACTCCAAAATGAGCTAAGCAAGTTAATGAAGAATTGATACAGATTTTGTTGTTGTAAATTCTGAAAATATTTTGTGGAAAAAATATCTACATTTGTTGAATAAACATTTTCATATTTTTAAAAGGTGATTTTGTATAAATATGTTAATAATACTCTCATCAATAAACAAGCGACCAGAAATACCTTGTAAGGCACACTTAAAAGTATAAATTTTAAATTTATAAGTTAATAATGACTATAAATACACAATTTTTAGTAAATGAAATAATAAGGATCGGCTAAAATTTAATAAAGAAAATTGATGTTTAATAGCGCTGGATCATTCCGCTTAGTAACAGATTGCTGTAATAAATCAAATAGACAATTATTGGAACACAAGCAATATTGCGGAAGTTAATTTTAGATCTTGATATTGTTTTGTGCATTATTGATTCCGAAGGTCTGCTGAAATAATTGTTTTAAAGCTATCGTTTAAATTAAATTTGTATAATACGATCCGCATTGGATGTAAGATACAATACATGTAGATATAAAAATATATTATTAATATAAACAGGAGAAACTAAAACATTTTTTTACATTGCGTTTTTTTAATATACAGGGTGTAAATAGTATGATGCTCACGATTTAAATAGGCGGTAGTGGAGCTCAAAAATTATATGACATATGTGTCTATACTTGACAGATTTTTGTCTAAACGATGTCTAAGTTAGAACTTTAGAAGCAATTATTTCTGAAAATCTTAACAATTAAAAACTTATGTCTTAATCGCTTATTAGTACATTCATTTGGTAATAAAATAAACTAAGTTTTAAATGTGTAAATTTACAAATAAAAAAAATAAAAATATTTTTTCTTCCAGTTAAAAAGTTAAAAAACAATTGGCAACAGAGCTACCTAGAAGCCTTGTGTGTGAAGTAAAGTCAGTTGTACATTTTGCTTACCGGCCCGGCCGCGATATTTTTGTTTGTTTTTAAATCGGGAAGATATGCTGCTATTATAAAACATAATAATTTGTGTTTTAAAAATGGATATTAACTATTCTTTTGGTTAGTACAACTATTTTTTAATTACGAATAAAAACCAAACAATAATTATTTATTGTTTTTTATTTAAATTTAATTTGAAATTAAATATCAAAATAAATTGCAAGAAGTAATTTTTATTATTTGTATGTGAATGAACATTTACATACAAATAAAAAAAAAGTGTAAAAAAAGTGTAAATTTGCAAAACCTCGCACAAAACGTTCGACGATCTGACTCGCGATGAAACAGGCGCGGTGTGGCCAACTTTTTAAACTTTGGCTTTTTTGACTTGTTTTGAGCTCCACTATCGCCCATTAAAATCGTGAGCATAATACTTTTTACACCCTGTATATTTTTTTCATTATTTTAATAGCCCACAAAGGATCAATGCATAGAATACCGTAGGTACCGGGTTTTTCGATGTTCAACCCATTTTTCCCCAGTTCCGTCAACGTTGTCTAAGCACCGATATGTGCAATTGTCGCATTTCAGTGCACCTTTTAGACAACGTAGTTGTACCAACACGGGCATTATTTTTAAATAACTAGTACCTAAGTATGTCTCCCCGGCTGGGGATTAAATCCGGGTCGCCTGCGTGGCAAGCAGATACTCTGTCTACTCAGTAGCGTAGCCAGGATTTTGGAATAGGGGGGGTTACTGGTGGTTTCGGGGCCTCAGCTTAACATTTGAAAACAATATAGCCCTAAATCCTTGAAACACTATTTTTTTAGTATGGACGGAGGTAACAATACACTTTTCTGAGCATCCTCGCATATGTACGTGATTTATTTATTTCTACATTCGCTAACTACCCCTTAATAGCCGAGGCCAACAAGAAGGAAGCACTAAATTACAAAAATAAACAAGATACAAGAATCAAAAACCAACGACTCAGAATAAAGTTATAGGTTTTTTTGTTATTAATACATATAATTAATACTATACAATATTAGTAAAAGTATTGATTTAAAATAAGTATCAAGATACAGCTAAAAATAAAAAACAACAATATTTTTTCAGTATCTGTGTATTACCAAATTATAATTATAATCAAATAAATATTACACTGCAAACTCTAGTCTATGTGGTTTTAAAGTGAACTCATTCAGCACGTCGTCTGTGGTAACTTTAATATCACGATGGATATTGAGGAGTTAAACCGTTCAATCGTGTTTCACTGGTTGTATTTCGTAAGTACGAGGCCGTTGTTACCGGCAAGGTGGCAAATATTCTTAGTAATGCATTCACTCCTGGAAGTGTGTTTTTGTCACACATGCACAGCGCTTCAGCGGCACTCTTAGGATATTGTTTTTGAAGAGCCGCGTAACCATAAAAATCGGAAACTCACCCAACACGGCATCTTCACTGCATCCTACGTCCATAGCATACTTTTTCACTAATAATTTGATTTCTTCCTCTTCCTTTTTGGATAATGTATGTTTGTTCATGATGGGTGGAGACATTGAAAAGACTCCAATATGTCTTTTTGAGCGGTGAAACGTAATTGAATTTGCTGGATAAAATTGTCCAAGAACGGTACTAATACACTGCTATTCGAAAGAATTGTGCTGGTTCTTTAACCTGAACATTACACCTCTGAGTTTGGCGACCTGCTATACGAAGAACGCGTATGGGTATATCAAGACTATTAGCTTTTGAAAGTGCTTGATTAGATTTTAAAAAGGATATCGATACAGCATTGAACAACTCCATGAAAACAGCGACACAGTCATGCGCTCAACCACCTTGTAGGACATGCGCTTTTAATCGTGTCTTTTTGCTTTCGGGAACCAAGGTCTCTATTGATTCCTGAAGAGAATTCAATCTCTTAAAAGATGTGTGAAAGGTATACACATGATTTTTTATACCCAAACAATTTCTGATGCTTTGGATATTGCATGCGTCTGAGAGGGCTAAACTTAGGACATGAGCACTACAGTGCATGTATAAGGCCAAGAGATAAGATTCTTTAATGACAGCTTTAACCCCATTAAAATCCCCGCTCATTGCACTGGCACCATCGTACCCCTGACCACGCAAGTATGTGACATCAACTCCTATTTTGCAAATAGTGTTTAGTTTTGTGTCCGCTATTCCCCTTCCAGTAGCGTTTTTAATTGGGACAAATTTTTATCTCTCATGTTTTTGGAGCCCTTTATACTCGATATTGGGGTCCTTTTTGCAGGATTCAAGGGGGGGGTTATGACCCGTACCCCCTTCGCTACGCCCCTGTGTCTACTACGCTACCGATTATCACTCTTTTAAAGATATAACGTGAAAAAATAAACAAATATCCTAAATGCACCCAGTAAATACAATTTAAGAGTCGAAGGGATAAATGATAAAAGTCTACTTTTAGTCCTTAGAATATAAGTTAGTCAATAGAAAATGTAGGTTTCGGTAAGCCGGATTTATTGGTATACTTTACAGTCAAAAAACAGTTAGAGTTATAAAATATATACAGTGATGTAAAATCGCTGGCCGAGCGTAAGTGGAAATAATGCTGAAGTTTCAGTTTTACTGCTGGTGATCTACCCGTCCTAACGTCGCTCGATTCATGTAGAATTGTTCATTATTTTAAGCTCTAATAAATATTTACCGAAGCAGAGATTTTCTCTTGAGATAAATAAAAATTATCATAATTTTTAAAGGAACGACTGACGTGGGTAAAAAGCAAGCATTTAAAAATCCAAAAAAGTAACCAAACAAAGAAAAAAATACTTACTGAAAAAAATAAGAATGAGATAAATTAGGCAGTATGTAAAAATTCTTAAATACCATTTTCTTTAAAACTGTTGATTTTATTAAGATATAGATGTTTAGTTAAAAAAAAACATATTTACCAGCTAAACTGTGGAACTTCATCATTTTCCCCAATAAAAACAAACATTACAGTGGTTTATAAAAAAATAAAAAAACTCTCGTTTTTATTACTCCCAAATAAATAATTATATGTAGTTTGCTGCCATATAAACTGTATTCTTTTAGAATCTTCTTTAATCCATCTGTATAGTTTTAAAATATAAAAATCGCATTATCTTAAATTACCTTGTTGCGACATTCATCGTTTTTGGTATTTTGACATTTTTTTTCTATTTGTTTAAAAGGACATTGTAGCAAATAATTAAAATTCAAACTTATTGGGTAGACATAGTTTTAATAAACCGTTATGTGCTACATATTCACCGACATATCTAAGCCTAATTTTAATTAAGTAGTTGACGTGCCGTACGATAAATGCCATAGACAGCTGGATTATGGATATTTTTTTCTGCCTTACACTCACGCTCCTCTGTCTAAGACCTCGCTCTAGTGATGAGCGAGACCGGTCTTGGTCTTGCGGTCTTGGTCTTGGTCTTGCAGCAAGACCAAGACCGAGACCAAGACCAAGACTGCCTTCTTGCTTGCAAGACCAAGACCAGACCAAGACCAAGGAGTGCAAGACTACGCAAGACCAAGACCGACCAGCAAGACTCTTGCACTTTTGTCACTTTTTTTTAATTATAATATTTAATTTTCATATTCAATATACAAAGGCATTTCATTATATCCCCTTGAACTATGGAAAATACGATGCTGATCGGGTAAATTTCAGAGCTTATTTTATTGGATTCAAATAAAAATGTATAACAGGTTTTTTTTAATAAAATAATAATTAAATCGATCACTTTGTTCTTTTATAAAATTCTCTAACAACGATAACTAGTAAATTCAATAACTTGTTTCAAAAATAAAAGATTGTGACTCAATGGTCAACCGTTTACGACAGAGAAAAACTAGGAGTGCAAAAGGTATAGAAGCTGAAAATTACTTACCTCTTCCTAATGTTTTTTTATTGGCTATAGTGATGCCACTTACAAAGTGGATAAAAAAATTTCAAAATCCAGAAATACATTATTTTTGTGCCTCACTTAAGAAGTGGCATCATTAAATTGCTTCATTAAACTAAGACATAAATGTAAAAGTGATATTTGTCATGTCATATAGGAATACTTTTTATATAAATGGATTTTAAATTTTACTTCCGGTTTAGACGGAAAAGTCAAAACAATGCCAAAAGTATAATGATGCCGTTATTTTTGTCAAAACCGAAAATGATAATTAAAAAACCATCTACGTCGATATTGTACCTATATGACAGTTCATGAGTTTCCAGCATAAAATACAAAAAAGCGATTTTTGAAATTACTTTTTTGTCATATTTTTTTATTTTAGGTTAAAAGCTTAAAATAAGGAAGTTTTCCTAAGTGGTAGTGGATTATTTGGAAAATTCTGAAATATAAAATAATTTTACATTTTACGCCCTTTGTTCTATAATTTTTGTATATCCAGTTTTTCACCATTATGAACAGTTTCGGAGCTTTGTCGCACCATCGAGCCACCTTGCAGAATGTTTATAAAGTATTTGTACAAACTTTGTATGGAAAATGTTTAACTAATTTGAAAATAAAAACTTTATTTGAAGTGAAAAGCTTCCTGAATATATATTTTTTTTGAATCAGAAATCAATGTTTACATATCAGAATCATTTTCATGAAAATTTCACATCTGGTTGAAATTAAAAGTTTTTTTTTATGCTCGCACAGTACACGGTTTTGTATTTGCTTTAATTTTTATGCTTCTTCAAAGAAAATTTAAATAGTTCCTATCACTAAAATGTTTTTATATGCCACTAAATTTATAAAAGCAGGTTGTGTCTCAATTCAACTAAAAATGAAGCGCTATAAATAAATAAACCCCTACATTTAAAATATGCTTTTTAATCAAATAATTTAAATGTATCTACATGTAAGTTTAAAATTGGTATATCTTAAAATTTTAAAGCAAAAAATATAGTCTCCATCTTTATTTATTTGTAAGTAATAAAAAAAATATATTTTAATTAAGATTGCTTAGTTTAAATTATTACTACCAAAAAAGCAAGACCAGCAAGACTCTTGCAGCAAGACCAAGACCAAGACCAAGACCGGGTGGTGCAAGACCAAGATCAAGACCTTCTTTTGTCTTGCAAGACCAAGACCAAGACCAGACTTGCAAGACCAAGACCAAGACCAAGACTAGCTCGGTCTTGGTCTTGTCTTAGTCTTGTTTTGCTCATCACTACCTCGCTCGTTTTCCCCACAATTACGCATGAAACGCAGTTGAAGGAATTGTGATTGTTATACATTTTTTATTTCGATTATTATTAGTTCAGCAATTTTTAAAAATGAATTAAAACCATTTAAATATAAGTAAAACTCTAGTAGACATTTATTAAATAAAATTAACCATTTTACTATACAGTGTTTCCGAAAATCGGCCTACATATTGCTATCTTGTTTAGAATACAAGATAGAGAGATTTTAAAATGAGAAAAAATTTAAAGGATTTTACGCTGATTATTATGCTTTTTTTGTACTCGCCTGTCCATTAATCACCCATTACCCTGTAAATGAAAACCAATAAGTTGTTTTGCACGGGTTATTCAAGTGTCCAAGTCCCAGATTCACACAAAGACGTGCTATATTTATTATACATTATACATGAATGTGTTGACAGAGTTATTGTGCAAACATTTGTAGAAACACATCAAAGTGGTTTAAACTTAAAGATGTAGGAATTACTTCTATACGCATAGTTTACGTTGCATTGTATAAACATATGGGATGTAGGTGTATGTATAGTTGTTTATACCTGTAATATATTTATTATAAGTGTCTATACTTATGCAGCCGGCAAATACCTTTCTGTTTTTGTTTGATAACCTAAACTGCACATTGTTTATGATTTTCTTTAAATTAAGATACAGTTAAAGCAGCTTTACAAGCAAAGAATCTACCCTGAAAATTCAAAAGTATCTTACACCCACGCTACCTAATTAAATGAGACCACACCCCCCATATCCTCCATTAAAAACTGACTCCTATTTTTTTTTTAATAAATAATATTGATTATGGGCCCTGTAACACAATTACTAAAACTCATACAATTGTACAAATATTTTCTACACTTGTAATTTTTCCGTAATAGAACAAATTTGTAATTACCTGTGCAGCGCTAGTAATTACGGAACATTTTTTACGTATGTAGACGTATTCTGTAACACAACTTTAGCACTAGTATTATTGTGTTATATTATTTTTCGTTGTTCTGCCCATTTATATCTGTGGGTCAATTCAGTAAACGCAGTATTATATCAACTTTCTCACTCTGAACATTCGTTTTCGATATGTGGTCGGAAAGTGACAATGAAGGTATACTCTGTCTCAAAGTATATCGTTATGGCTTTTGACGGACTATACCCCAATAAATCTTTAACGATTTTATTACCTATTGTTATTGGGTAAACCCATTTGTTCATAAGGGCAGGGGTGGGCCAGGTCTTTCTTGAGTATTAACCATTAGGCATATAAATATTTTGGCTAATATTTTAGTGGCACTGTTGAATAACCGTTTTGACTGTGCGTTTCGAAAAAGTTGTTTTACGAGAATACAACTATGTCGCGTCGAAATCAGTTGTCATTAGATGCAAAACAGGTTGTGAAAAATGTGTATGAAACTTTAATCAGTAGAGGTCTAATTAAACAAAAAACTTTAAAAGACAGTGTTATTGTCATGGATAACGCAAGCTACCACGGGCGTCTGCTACACAAAGCACCAGCTTCATCACGTTCAAAAACTGAAATCCAGGAATATTTGTTAGAAAATGATATCACATATATATCAATATCACATACAATATGAATGTGATAATTTGGCTGAACAGGCTGGGCATACTGTCTTACGGCTTCCTCCGTATCAGTGTATGTTTAACCAAATAGAGCATTTGTGGAACCCAGTAAAATCAAAGATTAGAGCAGAAAATGTTACACCTACTTTAAGTTCCAGTGTTATAAATTTGATAAAAAAATTAATTACTAACATACCAGTTAAGAGATGGAAAAATTTACTACAGCATATCATAAAATTTGAGGACTCTTACCTACATTTCTATCCAAAACAACATAAATCCTATTGTAATTAATCTCAATAATGTCTCTGATAGTGAAACAGAATTAGATTTAATATTTTTAATTAATTTAATTTAATTTATTAAAACTTTGCATACATTTAATTTCTTAATGTAATTTTAAGATTATACTTACCTAAATGAACAATAAATTATAAATCTTTAAATTATTAAAGTCCGTCCCTAATGTTCTGTCCTTTAATACCTACCGATCCGCAGTTTTATTGCTGTCGACAGGTATAATCCATAAATGAAGACAAGAGCTAACACGGTATACTTTGAGACAGACTATACAAGAGCAACTTTTTATATTTTAAGCCTAAAAGTAAAAAGTAATGTGTCATTTTTTTTTCAAAAAATTATACTTTTGCCACTTGTTCTAGAATTTTTTTTTCATTTAGCTTGAGACATCTCCAAAATATACTTTTTAAATGTATCAATGGTATTTTCTGCCAATGAAAAGCATTGTCTTTATCCACACAATTTACTTTTGACGTTCGGGAACAAGCGGTGACAAATCAGAATATTAATTCCATTTTTGGAGTGCTCAAATGGTCGGCTGTTAGACCCGGTGAATGGCAGCTTTTATTGTCTCGTTAAAAAACAATCCGAAGGCGCTTATTTATTTTCCTTATTTCAACGACTTTGAGAAAACAAGTAGTTATATACCAATCAGAATAAAAAGTTCTACATTTCTCTAAAGGCACTGTTGTAACATAAAAAGTTAAAAAAAAGCTGTCAACTATCATTTTGAAGTGCTCTAAGAGCGGACATCTTTTTTGTAATTGGTTCATCTTAAAACACCAGTACAGTAGAATACTGTTTTAGTTGCGGGGACGGCTCATACGCATAGATCTCTGATTCGTTACCTGTTGTAATCTTATACACGTCTTTTAAACCATCGTCATTGTATTTTCGCTTAATCCTCCTATTAATCTTCCTCTTCCAACAGTTGTCCCTGTTTCTCATAAAATGTCCGATATAATTTTTAAAGTCAAACAAATCAAGCGTATTCTTTCTTCTCTTAATACTAAAAAATCGTCTGGGCTGGATGGCATACCAGCAATCGTCTAAAAAAAATGTGCTCCCGAGCTTGCACCCATCTTAACTCGCCTCTTTCGAATCTCTTACGACACGGGCATTTTCCCGGAGAGTTGGAAAGCTGCACGTGTGCAACCTGTCCCCAAAAAAGGACCCGAAAGTCTCCCTTCTAACTATAGACCTATATCTCTTCTTTCAGTTGTTTGCAAAGTAATGGAAAAATTCATAAATTCCCAAATCTTAAAGTATCTGGAAAAACATAAGATCTTACATGATAGACAATATGGATTCCGTCACAGTAGATCCACAGCTGATCTTCTTTCCTTTGTCTCACACAACTGGAACAAGTCCCTTGAGTTTCTTGGTGAATCCCATGATGGGCTTCTTAACAAACTTCCTACTTACGGTCTTCCACCTAAGCTTTGCTCTTGGCTTTACAGTTTCCTTTCTAATCGACGTATATCAGTTAGTGTAGATGGTCATTCCTCCAGCTTCTACCAAATTAATGCTGGGGTGCCTCAGGGCTCAGTGCTGGCACCCACGCTGTTTCATCTACACATTAACGATCTTCTCTCTTCCACAATCAATTCCATTCATAGTTTTGCTGACGATAGTACCCTCCACTCTAGTATTCAATTTCTTAAGCCACCGTGTAATTCTGATTTTGAAAACAAGCGCAGGTCAATGCAGATATCTCTTTCACAAGACCACAAATTTATCTTGGATTGGGGCGCCAAAAATCTTGTTCAGTTTAATGCCTCGAAAACACAGTCATGTTCGCTGTCGCGAAAAAAGTCTACTAATGCTCATCCCTTACATATGAGCGGCCAAGTTCTGCAGAACAAAGAGTCGTTTAATCTAGTCGGAGTTACTTTTGAGAATAACCTCAACTGGCACAAACACATTTCATCCATAGCTTCGGCAGCTTCAAAAAAGATTGGATTTCTCTTCCGAGCCAGAAAATATTTCTCTTCTTCCAATCTGTACACTCTGTATGTATCCCAAATTAGACCCTCTTTAGAATATTGTTCTCATGTCTGGGGAATGGCGTCCCCTACAACACTTAGCATTCTGGACTCCATTCAAAAAAGAGCCGTTCGTCTTATTAATGATCCAACGCTCACAGAAAGGCTTCCTCTTCTTGCCCATCGCTGAGCTGTAGGGGATCTGTCGCTCTTCTATAGGTATTTCCACGGCTTCTGCTCAGAGGAATTGGCCAGTATAATTCGTTCTCTGGCAGCTCCCAACAGAGCAACACGTAGTGCAACTTTTATGCATCCTTTTACAGTTCAACTGGAGAGGCCCCGAACTTTCGCTTTCTTCGTTCCTTTATTCCTAGAGTGTCAAGACTATGGAACCTGCTGCCCGCAGAAGTTTTTCCTTCTCCTCCCAATCTCCAAAAATTTAAGTCCCGTGTAAACAAACTCCCTCTCACCACACTGAAGACACCCACGGTACGTTAGTACTTAGGCATCAGCCTTCGTGGACTGTCCCAAGATAAAAAAAAGCATTTGTTCGCACCAATCGACACGAGCATCTCTTTAAAATATTGTCAAATTATCTGGGATTTACCTCTTCACGGCTAAACCACTGTGAAATGTTTAATATCACCTGGTAAAAATCATTGTAGCGAATCTCCTAAAAATCAATTTTTGAGTTAAGACCACCAAATGGTAGAACTAATATCTACGTTTGCCTTAGTCTTGCATTATTATAGTTTTTGCACAGCATTACACAGAAAAAAAAAACTTGGCATAGCCAAATAAAAAAACTTGCCTGGAGCCAAATTTTCTAAAATAAACACATATTTTTGCAATATAAATAAAGCAGTGCTCCAATTTACTACTTAAATTATTTACAAAAATTAATTTGTTCCTCTAACACAATATTATCTTATTTAACATAAATTTAATTTAATTTATACAACACAAATGACTAATTAATAACACAGGCCTGCGTTTAAATATGTTCTAAAATGTGAATTGAATTTTTCAACTGAAATTTAGTATTCCAGTGGTTCTGATTTCAAATCTGTTTTCAGTTTTTTTCTATCACGTAAGGTTTTTTAACAAAATGGGAAAACATTACAAAAGTAAAAATATTTATATATATTTAGCAGAAACAAGAAAAATAATAAACCAACAAAACAAATAATGAAACCGCGAAAATAATAAAAAATAACATACATTAATCCTTTATTTTTTTGGAAAATCTTTCTCTTTTTCCAGAAAAGCTTCTTTTAGTTGTTTTTCTTGCATATTCTGCGGTAGGACGGTCCCTTTTAAGCATCCAGCAATAGTCGGCCATCATTCGAACATCCCAACGCCCCTGATATCGCCGTTCCATCTCTTTTATGTCTTGGTGGAAGCGCTCCCCTTGCTCTTCACTGACATCGCCAAGGTTATCCGGAAAATAGTCCATATGAGCATGTAGAAAATGAACTTTAATGCTCATGTTACAACCTAACTTTTTAAATTTGTCCAACATGTTTTCAACAATACCTTTAAATTCCGGGTCTTTGTAGTTTCCTAAAAACTTATTTACAACTTCTTTAAATGCTCTCCATGCTTCTTTTTCATCTTCCTGCATAACCATCTCAATTTCATGATTTTTCATCAATCTTCTTATTTGTGGCCTTCTTTAAGTTTAGCATCAGAAAGACCCGGGAATGATTCACACAAGTACTTAAAGCAATCACCATTTTTGTCTAGAGCTTTGACAAATTGTTTCATCAGTCCCAATTTTATATGTAGGGGGGGTAATAAAATTTTTTTGGGGTCCACTAGGCTTTCTCGAATTACGTTCTTGAAGCCAGGTGTTAAATTTTTTCTTGGTGGCCAGTTCTTTTTGGTCCAGTGGTCATCTCTTGCTCTGCTGTCCCACTCACATAGAAAACATGGGTATTTTGTATATCCGGATTGTTGACCTAAAAGCAATGCTAAAATTTTAAGGTCACCGCATAAGATCCAGTTGTGTTGCTTATAGTTTATCCTCAAAAGCAGTTCTTCAAGATTTTCGTAATTTTCTTTTAGCTGAGTAGAATGACCAACCGGAACAGATGCATATAAATTGCCATTGTGAAGTAAAACAGCTTTAAGGCTTCTCTTCGAAGAGTCTATAAAAAGTCTCCACTCGGTAGGATTATATTCAGGAGCACCAAGATAAATAACCAACTCTGATATGTTTTGGCAATATACAAGTGAACCAGCTGCGGCGAAGTAATCGACAAATTCAGCTTCACGATTTCTATACCAATAAAATGTAGTACCTGGAGCCAGTAAATTTTTTTCCCTTAACCTGGATCCTAAAATCTCAGAAAGATCTTTTGGAAGTCCTAAATCCCTGACTAAGTCGTTTAGTTCCATTTGAGAAAATAGCTGCGGTTCACTGCTTCCTGAGGCAGATGGCTCAAAAATGTCAATCTCTGAATCTGTTGAAGGTTCAGATTCGACGGACTGTAAGACTTTTGGCGGAGTTGGTACAGGTATATCAGCATCATGTGGAACTGGTCTTATTGCCGACGGAAGATTAGGATAGTTGATATACTTTAGAGATTTTGTGTTATGACCTTTAGTATCACAAAGACAAAAATAGCAGTCGTCGACGTGATTTCTGGGTTCCCTCCAGACCATTGGTACGCCAAAAGGTAGGGCTTTTCTTGTTCCTTTAAACTTGCCTGGAGCCAAATTTTCTAAAATAAACACATATTTTTGCAATATAAATAAAGCAGTGCTCCAATTTACTACTTAAATTATTTACAAAAATTAATTTGTTCCTCTAACACAATATTATCTTATTTAACATAAATTTAATTTAATTTATACAACACAAATGACTAATTAATAATTGAAGTAAAATATTTGTTTATTTTACATAATTTCAGTTATAAAATTTAACGATGTGCTTATCTACTCCTTTAAAGAATATTGTCTAACAGAACGGGCTCTATTTCTTTGGACTTAAAAATAATCTTTGATAATCGACATAATTTTATTTGTCACCGTTGTTTACCACAAGATTTTTCTTTTTTAAAATAGATCGTTGTCTTATTGACAATAAGTAAGGATCTTGTAAATGATCACAGATAATTTATTTACCTTGCATACATTTTTAACTAAACTGGCAAAAAAAAGTTTATCTGTTCGAAACAAAAACAATAATGCCCAGAGTTAACAAACTTTATAACTACGCCACAACTTGTGAATACCCTTGGCCTAAAATATTTAACTAGTTTTGGTCATATCTTGTCCGAATGCCGCTATCACAGGTATAGCTGTCTCAAAGTATACCGTGTTAGCTCTTGCCTTCATTTATGGATTATACCTGCCGACAGCAATAAATCTGCGGATCGGTAGGTATTAAAGGACAGAACATTAGGGACGGACTTTAATAATATAAAGATTTATAATTTATTGTTTATTTAGCTAAGTATAATCTTAAAATTACATTAAGAAATTAAATATATGCAAAGTTTTAATAAATTTAAAACTGCATTATCTATACATAATTACATTTTTAACCTAAATATCTAAATCTAATTCTGTTTCACTATCAGAGTCATAATTGAGTTTAATTACAATAGGATTTATGTTGTTTTGGATAGAAATGTAAGAGTCCTCAATTTTTTTAATGTGCTGTAGTGAATTTTTACAGCTCGCAAGTGGTATGTTAGTAATTACATTTTTTATCAAATTTATAACACTGGGACTTAAAGTTGGTGTAACATTTTCAGCTCTGATCTTTGATTTTACTTGTTTCCACAAATGCTCTATGGGGTTAACCATACAGTGATACGGTGGAAGCCGTAAGACAGTATGCCCAGCCTGTTCAGCCAAATTATCACATACATATTGTTTTTTTATTGCATATGAATTTAGGACTTACAAAAGATGCGTTTTTTTGTAACTGAATTTAAAATAAATATTATTTTCTAACAAAAATTCCTGGATTTCAGTTTTTGAACTTGATGAAGCTGGTGCTTTGTGTAGCAGATGGCTGTGGTAGCTTGCGTTATCCATGACAACAACACTGTTGTTTGGAATATTTTTTTAAAGATAATTTTGAAACCAGTTTTCAAAAAGTTCTGCACTTTTATCCTCATGATAATCCAAGTTAGAATCATTAATATTCTTTGCAGACAACAGCAAGCAGTATGGGACAAATCCGTCTTCTGAACCAGCGTGTATTATGGTAATGCGTTTTCGTTTATTTAAAGGTGCTTTCGTCTGACAGTTTTGACCGGAATCAACCCATTCTTTGGATACTGTGTCGTGTGTATCGAACCATATTTTATCAAGGTAAATTATGGATCTGTTTTCTAACCTATATCTTTTAATTTCTTGAAGGTAATTAAATCTCCAAGTGCGTAATCTGTGAAATTCCATTACTACTTGTCTTTTGTCTATTTTGCGGTATTTAAATCCCATTTTACAAACAACTCTATGAAGGGTGGCACGGCTAATATTTATATATTTTTTAGTTTATCCAAGGTAGAAATAACTCCGCTTTCATAAAGACAATATATTTTCCTTCTTATTAGGTCCTGATCACTATCGTCTATACGGTGAGACTACGTTTTTTCATTTTGTTCAATTCTTTACTAATAATAATATCCCTTATCGATGATATTGGAGTTTTTTGTAAGTAGACAGGTTTCTTTTAAAGCTTCTTGTTTGACGCGACATAGTTATATTCTCGTAAAACAACTTTTTCGAAACGCACAGTAAAAACGGTTATTCAACACTGCCACTAAAGTATTAGCCAAAATATTTATATGCCTAATGGTTAATACTCAAGAAATACCTGGCCCACCCCTGCCCTTATGAACAAATGGGTTTACCCAATAACAATAGGTAATAAAATCGTTAAAGTTTTTTGGGGTATGGTCCGTTAAAAGCCATAACGATATACTTTGAGACAGACTATACCACACCCAAATGACACGACACGAAGCTCATTGTTTTTAATCTATTTGCCGAATCTGTACGGTTTCCTAATTTTTTTGAGTTTTATTTATTCAATTTTTATTATTGGTGCAAGAGGCAAACATAGTTTTACATATCAATACCCTCATTTTGATTAGTCGTGACCCAAATAAAAAAAATTACGGGATACACAAGTAACTACATTGCGCGTTGCTAAAAACCGCGAGCGCGACTTATTAGAAATCGGGAGAATAAAGGTTTTATAGTTTTTTTAGGTTAGGAGGTTCTGGCAGTCTACAGACATGATTTTTTTTGCCATTCATGCAAAAATATAAATTTTTATTTCGTTGTGGGTTACGACATATTAGAATAAGAGTATTGATGTGGGTCTCGAAGAAGTAATGGGAGCATTTGTAGATATGCAAAATTGTATAAGACTTTTATTTTAATTTTATTTCATTACTTAAACTTGAGAAACATATTTTACATATTTTAAGAAAAAATTTTATTATATCTTAATATATTACATAAGCATAGTAGGTCATTTTTAGCTATTAGATCTCAATGAGATAGTCACTATAACGTTTAAACCTTGAACAAAATTCAATACTATGTATTCACAATAATAGCATTTATTTTTTATTCAAATATCTTTTCTATGGTCAGCTATTTGTATTTTACAATATACATTAAATTTTTACACTTTGTTTTTATTTTACCGTTTCCGATAGAGGGCAGAGTAGGTGCAGTGTTTAACTATTTAGAGTATCAATCGAAGTCAACCGGTAGTCTCGATTAAAAACATGCCGTATAAAGTCTATAAATTATTAATAAATATATAATTCTAA
Organism: Listronotus oregonensis; assembly: GCA_019359885.1. Lineage (NCBI taxonomy): Eukaryota > Metazoa > Arthropoda > Insecta > Coleoptera > Curculionidae > Listronotus > Listronotus oregonensis. Next base: position 179,207 of record JAHBCN010000299.1, read on the forward strand.
ATAATTTGCATTTTTTATTAACTTATACCTTATATTTAATAAATTTTTCCATAATTAAGTATATTAAAAAGTTACTAAGGGAAATACTTTAATTATTTTTTAAGTCTAATCTAATTTATACTCATAATTTTTTTTACTTAAAAAAAAGAATTAAATTTCTAATTATTGTTTCATTAAAAAAAAAGCAACCCATACAATTACGACCGTTAAAAATTAAAAAAAAAAATGAATAATAGTAAGAACTACAAGTTTAAATTCCAATTTTCTTTTTCTTCTTCTTTATCATCGTCTTCGGGTCGCTGTAAAATTTTAAATCCCTCTTCGTTTTCGTCTTCAACGATATTTGTCTTCAGTTCTTTTAGGATTTCGGGGTCAAAGGTGCCGTCTTTATTGAGATCACTCAGATATAGTGACGTATTGAGACAAGCTTGCCCATTACACTGGCCGCAAGCTAAGGAGCACTGCAACCCTGCTTTTCTGCATCCACATCCAGCGCCCAAAGTAGAAGTATCGTTTATCGATGCATTTAATTTACTATTTGTTGCAAAATTTGGTCACTAAAATGACTTCATTAAAAAAATGTTATTTAAAAAAATGTTTCATACAGAACACAATGGTACAGGTGCAATAAAACTTTCTTTTTCTAACTAGCACCATGAAAATTACCTGGTTTAATTAAACAACAAACAACCAAGTTTTACTTAACTGTCAATATGTGCGCTGCATCTAGAGGTAGGATTATCATCACCCTGATCGGGTTAGGATGTACCAGAATAATTGTCTTGATGAAGACCTTGGTTCAAAACCCACGTTAAACTGTAGGTTTCACTTCTTAGACGTTAAACAGGATGCACAATAAGATAGGGTCGGCTACAATAGTTTAGTTATTCGGCCCTAAATCTAATAGCTAATATTACTTTTCTAAAAAGACCCCTTTTCTGCTGTTTGCTTATGCAACGTAGTTTGTAATTTATAAAGCTAATAGCTAGGTTTATGCTGTAATTCCTAACTTGATCTTAATAAAGTTATAAGGATGCTATTACGGCCTGATTACTTTCCCGCTAGTATACAAGCATTACATGCAGGGGTGCATATTAAACTAACGGAGCTTGGCAGGACCGTATCCATTTGCAATTAAACCAAAATGTGACAATATAAAAAAATATTTTATAAAAAAGAAGATGTTTTTACCTAAGTTTGTTAAGTTTTTAATGGGCCATTAGAAAGTAAGAATATATTTTTCAAAAAGTCTCGAAAAAAAATCTTGCCCGTTAAACTTGGTTCCTGTTAAGCAGCCAATAGCATAGATTTATTTACACAGATAAAAATTTTAAAATACGTGGATAAAAATTTTAAATAATATAATATATTTGACTCTTAACTTCAGTAATGTAATAATAGGGTAGGTTTAAAATAATTAAATCCATAACATTTAAAGAAAAAAAATAGTACTCTTCAGGCCATTTTAATTTGGTAATCCAGAAAGCTTCGTGTCACTAAAAATTTTTGTTGGGTCCTATTATCTATTAAATTTTAAGACGTTAATTAAAAATTGCCTTTTATATTATAACAAAAAAAAATTCTGGATCTAACCATGGACCCATTTTGGCTAATTTTATATTTGTATAGTTCATTTAACCTAACTACTGTGTATTTTTAGTTGAGTATCTTTTTCATGTAAAGTATAAAAGTTGTTTAAATAAGTACAAAAAATATGTTCGTTAAATAATCATTATTATTGTGTGTCTATTTATTCTCCTGCAGGAGATTTACTTGCAGAGTAATTGGCCTTTTTTCTATCTTTATGACACCACACAAAAGCTTTAATAAATTCTAACTACTAGGCACCGGGAATGCCAGATTTTATGATGTTTAACTCATTTTATTCCCCATTTCCGGCAACGTAGCTCAAGTACCGAAACATGCAGATATTGCATATATCCATTCTTGGCACAGAATATTACGGTCTATTTTATGACATCTTTTTAGTATCATTTTAATGATCGATCTCGGCACAAACCCTCAGGTAAAAAACGGTCATTATAAATATTCTTAATAGGTACGTGCCTCAACTTACTGATCCGTCTTCGCTAGTGGATAGGGTTGGAATTTTTTTAAATCTTTGGACAGTCCACGAAGGCTGAGGCCTAAATACTAACGTACCGTGGGTGTCTTAAGTGTGGTGAGAAAGAGTTTGTTCATACGGGACTTAAATATTTGGAGTCTGGAAGGAGAAAGGAAAACTATTGGGGGTAGCAGGTTCCCTAGTCTGGACCCTCTAGGAATGAAGAAACGAAGAAAGCGAAAGTTCGGGGCCTCTCCAGTTGAACTGTAAAAGGATGCATAAAAGTTGCACTACGTGTTGCTCTGTTGGGAGCTGCCAAAGAAGAAATTATACTGGCTAACTCTTTTGAGCAGAAGCCGTGAAAATACCTATAGAAGAGCGACAGATCCCCCACAGCTCGTCGGTGGGCAAAAGGAGAAAGCTTTTCTGTGAGCACGGGATCATTTATGAGACAAACAGCTCTTCTTTAAATAAAATCAAGAATGCTAAGAAATCTAGGAGATGCCATTCTCCAGACATGAGAACAATGTTATAAAGAGGGCCTTATTTGAAATACATACAAAGTATACAGATTGAAAAAAGAGAAATACTTTTGGGCTCGAAAGAGAAATCCAAGCTTTTTTAAAGCCGCTGGGGCTATAGATGTAATGTGTTTGTGCCATTTTAGGTTATTCTCAAAAGTTATGCCGACAAGGTTAAATGACTCTTTGTTTTGCAGAACTTGGCCGCTCAAATGTAACGGATGAGCATTGGCAGACTTTTTTCGCGATAGCGAACATAACTGTCTTTTGGAAGCATTAAAATTAACAAGATTTTTGGCGCCTCAATCCAAGTTTATGGTCTTGTAGGAGAGACCTCAGCATTGATGTCTCTCTCACGCTTCCAAATCAGGCTTATTAACTGGCTTAAAAAATTTAATATTAGAGTGAAAGGTACTATCGTCAGCAAAACTATGAATGCGATTGATTGTGGAAGAGAGAAGATAGTTGATGCGTAGAAGAAACAGAATGGGTGCCAGTACTGAACCCTGGGGCACCCCAGCATTAATTTGGTAGAAACTGGAAGATTAACCATTTTCAATAAATGATATACGTCGATTAGAAAGGAAACTGGAGTTGCTAGGGTTTGTTCTAGAATTAAGTATTTTTTAAATCTATTTTCATATAATTTTAGTAATAAATATTATTTTAAAATAACCTTGCTATTTATTTTCATCAGATAATATGACATGTTCTCAAGATAATAGATATGTCACCAACTTATATATAATAAAATTACATTACCAGAACTAACCAGAACTAACCAAATTAAGTGATGCTATTATTTAAGTGACAGGAAATATAATTCATCTGGTTACAGATCTACTGTTTCGGGAACACATATTTACTATTTTGGAAACAGTTGTTATTTTGAGCAAGAAAGCATGTTGTTGGGTATAATTTATGGTGATGATTTATTTATTTAGAATATAAACTGTTATTTTGGGTAGATAAATTTAATTGTTTAAGAACTAGACTTTATTGTAGTGATTAAAAATATATTTCCCACATAATATATACACGGTCAATGGCTACCGGAAAATGCGCTAATATTATGTACGCCGTGCGTCGAAACACCGTTTTCTCTGACAGCGAACATATCCAGTTAAATGACTTCTGGCACAGTTAGAAATTGGATGGGTGACTGACAGTGAATATTGTGGGCCTTTGGGTGTGGTTCAAACTCCACGTTAAACTCTAGTTCCCGTATGGGTGATATCACCCAGGCATTAATGGGGGGTAGTTCAGAGTATAAGTCCGCGGTGGAACTACCGCATTGTTTTGGTACCTAGACGCTGACCAAACTTTTAAAAAGATAAAAAAATATATAGATAAGGCCATATTATTGATTTATCCTAAAAATTATAAGGCTCTAATGGGGTGCCTTAAAATGGGATATGGACTTCAATCTATACTTTACAAATTACACAAAAATATTTACCACGACAAGTAAAAATACTTTCATCTGGAAAAATCAGCATGTCTAGTCAAAATACTACCAGCATTCTACTTGCAAATAAAGTTTCACAAACTAAACCAATTCAGGCCCAATGTAATGTACTTCTTTAGTAAATGTGGTTAGATAAAAACCTATCTTTGATTTATTAGAAGAAACTGTACCATTATCCTTAGCTCTGAAAAATTTTAAAAAATGTAATATAAGATTTAGACTCAACTCAATAAAAACAAAGTAAAAATAAAAAAATAATTAATGACTTATTTTGCATACCCTGCCAGTTTTAAATATCTTCCATTACTAAATTATCCTGTTTTAAATTAAAATAATTGGGTACATATAAATAGGTAATAAAATTTATTTTTTTTATATTGAGGTAAGTATAAATATTAAAAGATCTATTTGAAGCATCAGAGTATTATTTCATATTTAAAATTGTATAATAAATTTGCCTATATTTTACTTATCAAAATGTACATCGACTGTTAGGCAGTGTTTTTATAGAAACTTCGTCAAATATTTTACAAATATACTTTGGTTTGAAACTACCTGATCACGTACTATTTTAGTTTATGGAAAAATGCACAATTTTATTTGAAATTTTCAGTACAGTTGCTCTGTAACTTTATTGGATACGAAACTCCATCTTTTACCTTTTCTAGTTTATTTTATTTTCTTAACAGCCAAATGTAACGTTTTTTTTTATTTTTTTATATAGTGGAAGGTAGTGTATCAAAATCTTTTCTTTTTTTTTAAGTTAGTTAATTCACACATTCGGCATTTAATACATACAGTGCAAGTCTGCGAGTATCTAACTTTGAATAAATTCAAAAAATCCAAAACAACGTATTGAAAAATGCTCGAATCCGTCGATTAGTATTTTTAGTCGCACTCTTTAGAAGTCCTCTAAAAGTTCTCAGAATTTCTTTACTTTCATCAAAATTCTGGTAATTTTAATCTTAACTACTATTTCATTTTTCATTTACTTTTGTCTTGATGACTATAGTAGACTTGCCCCCAAAACGTAGGTAAGTGTTTAGAAATATCTGGGGTTTTGGCTTCTTCTGTTTTGGGTGATCTGCTAATTTAGGGGGGTCAATAGGGCTGAGTAAACTTAGTCTCTATACCACGGGACCAGGACCGAAGCGGTCCCATAGTATAGAAACTTTTCTGGCGGGTACCTAACAAGAACTTTTTAATATCTTTGCATTTGTATAGAATGAAAGTTTTTGTATGTTTACAAAAAAATGCTTTAATGATGTTTTATTTAATGTTTTTTTAACAAAAAACTTTTTTACTTAGTTAACATCCTGAATTTTTTACAATGTTCAAAACTACCTTGAACTTTTTATCAGACAATCTTATGTCCTTAGATAAAACCATATGCCTACCCCTGAAAACTTTTTACAGGCTATTAAAAGTCTCCAGACAGGTGTGGGCTTAAGATACCAATTGTCTTTAAATAAAGACATTAACACTCTTCCATGTGGGCGTTTTGACTCCATAAAATCCTATCGAAGTGCTTATCGTAAAATACAGCATGTTAGTGCATGGAATGTAACTTAAGAAACTAATTGGATATCTTAAATGACCCGCAATAAATTTCCACAAACCAGCTAAAAAAATAAAAGAAATTGGACTTTAAGATAACTAGGTGTGAAATAAAATATTTATAGAAAAATTATCTATAATTTTTAAATTATTATTAATATATCACATACAAAACAACTTTTCATCAATCATGGTTGATTGCTAGTAAAAAAAAAGAAATAAAGAAATGGCTAAAATCTTATTTATTAGACAAAAAAAATAATCCTTTTTGCTAAGTAAAGTTTAACTTTATTGTATAAAAAAACAGAATTTGTAAACGATTTTATAAGCTGTATTGGACGAGAAATTTTTTTTTTTAATTAAAGCTTAATCAATGTTAAATATATCTCTTAGAGACAAAGTCCCAAATTATATAATTAGGGAAAAAACCAGTGTTACGGATGGAGTTAAAAGAATTAGGTACAACGCTAAAATAGAAGCGCAGGTCATGTTACCAGAGTCAGAGATAGAAGATGGACCAGGAAAATTTTAGAATAAAGACACGATGCGTATCGTGGCGTAGTTGAGGACGTTCCGAACAAGGTGATAGGACTACATGAAGCGATCCAGCACGACTTCATGGTGCTTAAGACCGGAAGCAATGGAATGATTTACGGCAGGCCTAAGTCCAGCAATGGCCTCCAAACGGCTACTGGATGATGATGATGATGATGGAAAGAGCAAAAATGATCCTGGATTTTGGCGTGATTTTTGGACTCTTTCAATTTTAGAGGACCTCCAAAGAGTGCGACTAAAAATACTAATCGACGGATCCGGAACTTCGTTATCGTTCCACATGAAAGTATGAAATTTGGTATGAATATTTACCCAAGTATTTTTATCTCCTGTGGAAATTGAGAAAGTAATGTCCAGTGGTTTCTGAGATATTCGACTTTGACAGTCGCCCGTTTTACTTCTGACTGACTAAGTAAAAAGGGTCTAAGAATTTAAACTGTAGTTAAGGGACATTAAAATGAACAATTTTAGTATTTCATATTCATTATAAACGTTAGGCTCTACCTACAGAACAAGGTATAAGATCCTCCATCAGTTTCTTTCCATTCTATTAAATTAAGAAAAAAGATCCCAACCAAAACACTTATGTAAAATAAGAAGTTCTCATCCAAAAAACTCAACCTTTTAAAGTACTGACATCTAAAATTGAATCAAATTCTGTCCACGATTTTGTTTCACTTTTTATCAAGTTTCTTAGTGATCTGTCTGTATTAATAAAAAAGAAAATTTAATAATTTATACAGATCAGTAGAAAACTAGTTAAATCAAAAAAGAGTGAAACATAATTATGAACAAAACTAGCCCTAATTTTAGATCTCAGTGCTTTAAGTTAACGAGATTTTTGGATAGGAGCTTGGACCTTATTTTGCATAAGTATTTTTGTGTGCGATATATATTAACGCAGCATCTGTTAAATGAAAACCTAAATCTGTTTAAACTAATTATAATATTTCAAGATATAATCTTAATAACATAAGAAGTATAATAATCTTATTAAAAAAGAAAATTTCTTGTCCGATACATCTTATAAAATTGTCTACAAATTCTGTTTTTTTTTACATTAAAGTTAAACTCTACTTAGCACAAAAGATTTTTTTTTGTATAATAAATCAGATTTAAACCATTTCTTTATTTCTTTTTTTTTCACTAGTAATTATAACCAATGATATAAGTTGGTTTGTATGAGATATATTAATATTAATTTAAAAATTATACTTAATTTTGTTAACTAAAACGACTTAAAAAAATATATATTGAGATATATTGTAATTTTCCTATAAATATTTTAGTTTACACCTAGTTATCTTAAAAATAATCCTTTTATTTATTTTAGCTTTTTTGTAATTTTATTGGGGGTCTTTTAAATATCCAATTAGTTACTTGGTTACATTCCATGCACCATGCTGTTTTTTTACGAGTATTTGATGGATTTCGGAGTCAAACGCCCACGACGGGAGAGTGTTAATGTCTTTATTTAGAGACATGAATTTTGCCTACAATCTGTCTGGAGACTTCTTAAATACTTTTTGTGGGTAGGCATGGTTTTTATCTAAGGACATAAGATTGTCTGATAAAAAGTTCAAGGTGGTTTTGACTATTGTTTAAAATTCATATTGTCAATAATTACTTGTGTTAACTAAGTAAAATAGTTTTTGTCAAAAAAAAAAACAATAAAAAAAAATTTTTAAAGCTTTTTTTTTTGTCAGCGTACAAAAAAATATTTTTATGCTAGTGCAAAGATAGTATATTTTTTTTGTTAGTACTCGCCAGAAAAGTTTTTATACAATAAGACCGCTTGGGTCCTGGTCTCGTGGTATAGCGACTGAGTGTGCTTAGCTCTATTGACCCCTATACACTAGCAGATCACCCAAAACAGAAGAAACCAAAACCCCAATAAATCAAAACATTTACCTATGTTTCGGGGGCAAGTCTAGGACAGTCATCAATGCAAAGAATAAACAATTTATAAAGTGTTAATATTCAATAAATGGTTTTTTTTATTTATTTAATTTCAAACTATCCGACCTTTCTGGCTTCTTCGGTGAGCTTCTGACCAAAAGGAGGCTGGGTAGATAAAAATTTTTAAAATTTTTCTTAAAAGGCCGAAATCAGCGCCTCATAGAAAAAAAGAATTAAAAATTCATAGTTTCAACTTGTCTTGGGTCTTTTTTCATTCTTTCTAATTCATTTCCTGGGAATACCCCCAAGTAAAAATTCGCATTTGTGTCGAATTTGCTAAAATAATTAAAATTTGTGATTGTGTATGTATAAAGTGTTAGATTTAAACACATTACGTTCCAGTGAGGGTCTTTGGATAAAAACCAATTTATGAAGATTTATCGGGGCCAGTTTTAATTTTGATGTAATAAAATTTTTCATAAAATAAAAAACCCAGTGGTTTAATTGAAGGAACATTAGCCCTTCTGGGCCTTTCGAGGAAAAAGTAAGGTGAAGTTTTCTGGTAGTGTAGCAGTAGAATGAAGAAAATCACCAGAATTTTGATGTTTTTAAAAAAATTCTCCGAATTTTTTTGTTTTTATTTAATTTACCAATTTAGTTTTTAACTATTTAAATTTTTTTTTTTCATTTAAAAACATCTTAAAAGGTGGTAGACTGTTCCAAAAAGCAGATAATTGTTTTTATTTTTGGGGGGTTTTCCTTTTTTCTGTTTAGTAAAAATTATTTCTGCAAGTTTTCCCCACTTCTTAATACTTATTACAACGTTATTTTGGATGATACTTGTCAAATATGTAATTTTGAAATCGTCTTTGTATTAAATTAAAATTTTAGTTAAAGACTAGAATTAATAATCTAGGGTAGACACATTAATATAAAAATAAATTTTAACGGTCTATAAGTATTCTGCAATCTACACATGGGAATTATTATTTTATTAGTGTTCATGATTTTTACAGTTTAAAAAGATTTTTTATGGATTTTTTTTTGAGTTTAAAACTGCTGCAATTTTTTTTCAAGGTGGTAGAAAATGTTTTTCCTGCAGCTGCCTAAGCTACTTTTTGGGTTTGTATTTTGTTTTTAAAAAAACCAACCCTTAAACCCTTTTATCTTCAAATTTTATTACCCCCAACCAAAGAGCGTTAAGCGCCGAAAATTCATTTTCCCTTCATTTTATAATTTAAAAATTTTGAAATAATTAAATAGGTTGTTTCAAGATTTTTGTAAGTTTGAAACGGTTTGTTAAAAAAAAATGAGGCAATAAATTTTAAATTGTTAAAATTTTTGAATAAAGTCGATTTTAAGAAAAATACAGCAAAAAAATTTTATACAAGGGGAGTTTTAAAAATTTAAAAAAACCTTTTTTAAATATTGGAAAAAATATCCGTGTTTTAAGTAGATTTACTTTGTTTTTGAAAACAACTTTTTTAAAATTTGGGTATTCTTTAAAAATAAAATAACCACAAAGACATTTTTTTTGGGTTTTTTACAAATATATCTTAAATCATTGCCGACCCAAACTAGGCGGGTAATTGTATAGTATCAAAATAAGCCAAAGTTGGTAACCTAAACCACAAAAATAATCACCAAAAAAGCCAGGTTAAACGAAGAAAAATTGCACCTGTTACTTCTTGATGAAAGAAAATTTGTAGCAATAAGGAAAGTGCTAGTGGGAGACAAAAACTGGCAACAAGAAAAAGTTCACCTGAGAAACTGTAAAAACTGTTTTGGCAAACCAATAAAACACAAACATAGTTCTATTTTGATGTAAGTTTATCCCACTAAATAAAACAGATTTATTATTTTACTAAATTCTATTCTACTGGCGTAAAAAGAGCGGAACATAGAAAATCCTATGTAAATTTAGGGGTCAATTATTGGCCCCCTGTCATTAACAGAAAATTGTAAAATAACTTTTTGAAGAGACCAATTTGACAAGCCCTTGTGCCAATTACAAAAAATTTTAATAAGCGAATCTTTAATTATTCAATTAAATGTAATTTCAAAATTACCAAATTTTCGGTTCAGGTAAACCCAAGTGATCCAGTAAAATGAATATGCCCTGACATGAGGAAAGTGTCAATAAATCAGTGACGGTCGGTATTAAAAAAATGAATTATTCAATCGAAAAAGTCATCCATAATTAAGGGCATTATACGGAAACAGTTTTAGAGCAGTATCTAGAAATGTTTTCAGTTAATTTCCCCACCAGCCATTCAACCATTTCAACTATTAATCGTATTGTCAGTAGGTTCGTAGTTAGTAAATGTTTAACTCGGATATCAAAACAGAGCCGAAGAAAGAAAGAAGAGAGATCTTAATATTCTACTGAGTGTGGAGGAAAACAAAATGGTTAGTACGAGGGTTCTGGCAAAAGGTAAATAAACATCATACAACTATTGCAATTTAAAAAAATACAAATATTATTCAATAAACTCGAAAACATCAAGAGCTGAAAGAAGAGAGAGAGGGAAGCGAAGAATGGCATTTAGACTTTGAAATGATGGAAAGAGCAACAGTCGATAGAATTTTTTAAGAAAGATTTGTTTTATCGATGAATGTACAATAATGTACAGTCATTTCAACAATGAACCAAATGTTCAGAATTGTCGGTATTGGAGCCAAGAAAATGAACATCGCTTTCTTTATACTCGGACACACTATCTCCAAAAACAAATGTTCGTGGGAATTATTGGACACCATATCATATTTATGGACTATAACCTGACCGCAGAAACCTATTTGACTTATTTCCTTGGAAGAAGTTGTTCGGGAAGATCAAATGATCCTGTACCAAATGGATAGGTTGCTCTGCCCATATGCCGTATGGTTAGAGAGTACCTGGAAAATCTTTTAACGGCGATATTGGTCCCTAATGGTACCATACTTTGGCCTGCCGGTCACCTGATCTTTCACCGAATGACTTTTTTTCTGTCGGTCACTTAAAAAGTGTCATTTATAAAGTGTAAAATTTGAGAATCTAAACCAGCTACAAACGCTATTTCGTTGGAAAGTAATTTTCAATATCAACTTAGCAACGTTAGAAATTAATTTATGATCGGTTGTGGATATCTGTTTGAAGTTAATGGGGTTGTTTGAACATTTGATTGATTAATGTTTTTATGTTATCTCTATTATTTTAAAAAAGTTATTGTATTTTATTTAATTTTATTTTTCCACACCTAGTAATAATAGAGAGATCAGCTTTTTTTTTTTTGATCTATTTTCTGATCTTCTGAGTTAAACATTTATAATTATTTATTGCGATGGCTTTGGACTCGAATTTACGCAATACGTTTAATAGCTGAAATGTACCAGATAGGCTTGTATTGTAAAATACATTAAAATATTGCGGATACTGCTATTAGTTTAATTAATTTCTTGATAATAAAATTATTTTTTAATGATCGATAGTAATAATTGTTATTGGTTAAACTTAATTGTTACATTAAATAAAAGGTCTTGATAAACAAATGTCGTTTTTACGTGTTAAGATAACATTCCTGTGTCTGTAGGCAGATTTGACAAAGCCTCATAAACAAATGTTTGCTGGTGGCTGTGTCTGGGTTTACCTGAACCGAAAATTCGGTAATTTTGCAATTACATTTAATTGAATAATTTAAGATTCGCATATTGAAATTTCTTCAAAAGTTATCTTACATTTTTTTCCGTAAAATGTACAGGAAAGCTAATAATTAACCCCTTAAAATTTACAGTGGATTTCCTTTGTTCCGTTTCGGGAGACCACCCGGTATAATTTTTTAAATTACTAAAGATAATATAGTTTAGAACTGTTTGAGTTAGGATTCTCACTTAAGGTAAATTTAAAACTAATTTTATTGACAAAAGAAGGAAAAATAACTAAAAATAAAAAACATCCATTTAGCAAAAATTATTGAAAATTTAAGAACAATGTAAAAAAAAGAAGAATTATACATTTGAATTAATTGTAAAAATTTTTAGAACTTGGGGATTTAATAACGTCATTTAGTTTTAACCCCTTGCTTTTTAAAAAACATTTTTTTTAAAAATTTAGAATTAAAACGCTTATGTATACTGCAATTAAATATATATTAAAATTTTTTTAAACAACATAAAAAGAAACCCAATTTAAAAACTAGTGATAAAATTATAATTTTTTATTTGATTCCCAAAAAGAACTTAAAACCAAAAAATCTCAGTCCCAAAAGAAAAACCCAATTAAAACCCAAGCAAAGCACACATTGCCGGAAGAAAAAATTTACCCATATTAACCCGGCATTTTGGTTTTTATGAAGCCCCATTTAAAACCCCTTAAAATAGCCGATTTTGAAGAAAAAAAGAGCTATAAACATATCCCGGGGACTAAAAAATTGTTGCCAGATCAACAAAGTAAAGTGATATACAAAATACAGCATGTTTGGGGAAAAATGAAAGGGGAAAAAATGTATCGCCTTTTGAAACAATACGGATTGATAAAAAAATAAATCGGTCGATATTCTAAAGGTTCAACCTAAAATTTGGTGTCACCTTTTAAAATAAATTTTTAAAGTAATAACTTTCTTATAAAACACCCCGTATCTTATGTTTTAGGAAAATTTTTTCCCAAAGAAAATAAAAATTGATATACTTATTTACATAAGGCAACGAAGTCTTGATAAGGTAAAAAAAAGGTTGAATTTATTTTTAAAGGTAAATCTTAAAAAACAATATTTTTTTTACAAAAGGGCCAGATTCTACAAAAAAGGTTTTTTACAAATGTTGTCGGGCACAGGGAAATTTAAATGGAAAATAAAAGAAAAAAGATTTTTGCAATAATGCAACATGCAACATTTTTGGTTTTTTAGACCGTATTTAAAAAAAAACATCATAAATATTAAAAAGTTTTTAAAAATTTTCTGATTTAAAACCAAAAGTTTAAAATTTATTTAACTTCATTTTATTTTTATCTAATTTTACCCTTTTGAAAACGGTTTCAGAGTTGCCACCGAAACGTAAATAAGTTTTTTGAACTTTTTGATTTTTTTGATTTTTTTCTTCTGCCATTTCTGAGTTTTTAGACTGGAGCACACCAGTTTGTTATACCCCGGGCCCCGAACCAGAGTAGTGCTTGATAAAAAGTAGTTTTTCACTTTTTTTTTAATACCACAACAGCCACAAAGAATAAATACATAAATATGTGCAGTCCTCGTTGGATAAACCCCGTACTACGTAACAGCCACCCTGTATGTCACACACAAACAAAAATTTACAAATTATTTATATCTTTAAAAACAGTATCGCATTTTTTACAGCTTATGTTATAAAAAATATTTTTAAAAAAAATTATTTAAACCCCCCCAAATCAAAAAACCCCTTTGTAGCTAAGGCATTCGTCCATTAAATTTGTTTGTTGGTTTTTTGGTGATATTATAAACTGCTGACAGCTCGTTTTTTTTCGAATTTTTAGTCCCTTGAAGGTTTGTTTCTTTCAGTTTTTCATGGGTTTTAAGTTATTTTTATATAATTTTTGCTTTTTGCAATAAAATAATGCTGTAGCCTGTTAGTTGCCTTTTTTAACTTACCAGACCCCAAATTTTTATCAGAAGCAAAGTCATATAATTAAAGAGAAAACAAATAAAAATATATATATTTTTAAAAATTATCGTATTCTTATGTTTGCCTAGTGGTTGTTGATGTTAAACCTATTTCATTAAAATATATTTAAATAATCATAAATGATTTAAATTAATAAATCCTTGTAGCCAAACCCATTTCGTTCTATTAGGTAAAATTAATAGACCTGAGCCGGGCAGGGTTTTTTTCATGATCAAGGCCCCACGCCGAGGTTTTTGAAAGGGTGAAGAAAATTTTGTTCCCACTTTGACTGCGCCCCGGGTGAGGGTGAATCCAATGTAATCACATCCCATGCCCTGTAACATGCCCCACTTCGATTCTCATGATGTCGTCAAGAGATCGCCAAAGTCCGGAACTCAAAATTGTAGAACTATAGCCCGCCATACTGAGAGGGTATCAGGGGTTCCCCCCCGGGTTTTTTCGAGATCTTTTTTAACCGGGGAACCGTAGAACAAATAGTTCAACGCCATACCCTTAGATCACCAAGCAGCCGCTGCAGGCAAACATGTCATTTTACAATGAAAAACCCCATTATGGGGGTCACTTGGCACCCCCAGAGGTATGGGTTTTTGGTTTTTTTTTCTTTCACTTGATTATTAACAATGATCACGAAAAAAAATAGCTGGGGGCCCGGGGCCCATGGGGCCCCTGTCCCAGTGGAAAAAATTTAAAATTTTGGTCAGGTATGGCGGACCTTAAGTGACGCCATATTGGTATGGTTTCTTTAGTTCGAGGATCCCCTGACCTTTTTAACGGCATAAATCAAAAAGTGGCAAAAGTGGGTCCAGAGGCATGGATATTAATTCCCCGTTTGAAAACCCCCCTCCTAAAAGCTATACTTTAGCGATGCCATACGGAATTCTGGGAAAATAACGTTGTTAGCCCCCAAAGCCTCGGGTGCCTATGATACATGGGAAAAACCTTCCTCGGCTCCAGGTCTATAAGCCAAAAAATTTTTAATTTTGATAAAAGGGATTTTGTGATTATTAATACTATTTCAAGGTTTGTTATTTACGAAATTTTTCTAAAAATTTTTAAATTTTTTAAAAAACTTTATATAATTGTCTTTTTCTTTTGCAATAAAAATAAATGCTGTATTAGCTTAAAAGCTTGCGGGGCGGGTGATGCGGTTTTGATGATATAGTATTCCCTTTTTTTTTAAAAAAGAACCAAGTCATACCTTTAAATTAAAAAAAAGCGAAAATTAAAATAAAAACTATTATAACCTAAATTTAATACGCGCTTTTTTTAAAAGATTCCCTTTTAAAAAATTAATTATTTTTTAATTTTAAAAACTGAGATTGTTTATGCGGAGTTACTATATGTTTTAAATAATTTTATTTTTAAAATTTATATATAGGTGTATATATATATTTTTTTTTCGTTTGATTTCCTTTTGGGTTTTTGGTCTGTCAGAATGAAAAATTATGTTTTTAGTACTTTATATTGATGACGTTTCTGATCATGTTCGATCTTTTCAAACCTAAAGTTAGGTTTCAGAAACAAAGTAGTATAACTAGTGTCATCCAAATAAAAACACAAAAACTTACCCTAGAGCGTTAAAATAATAGTGAACATTAATCAACAAATATGTGTATATTTACATTTTAACAACACAAACACTAGGAACGGACTACTTATATTAGTAATAAATATGTACTGATTATTAAAGAAGGGCGATGTATATTTTATTAAGATTGTTGATATCTTTTATCGTTTATGGAATTTGGGTTTTTTGGATTTCGATCATCTCCAAACTCTTTTTTTTGGTTTGGTTCCGTTTTAAGTATTTTTGTTTCATTATATTAAAATTATGTCCCTTGTCTTTTCTGTGATTCTGTTAAGTGTTGCATTTTTTGTCGTATTTGTGGCTTTTAGCCTATTTTCCAATACTGCGTTGTTTGACCGATGCATACAACCGGTGCAATCTTTACACGAATTTGATATACGATGTTACTTTTTTGTTTTTTTTGGAGTTTTGTTTTAAGTCCACTAAAATTCTTTGATAAAAGGTTTGAGGCTTTGTGACAGATTTTATATTATGTTTTTTAAATAGTGGCTGAAATTTTTGTGATAGACCATTTACAAACGTTAGGAAAATATATTTTTTTGATTTTATTATTTTTTTTCCTGATCGTTTTTTTTTCGTTAAATTATAAAATTTATGTATTTTGTTTTGAAATTTTTTATTGGTTAATTGACCGGTACTTATTTAATTTTAGAGCATCTTTGCTTTTTTATTGATTTTTGTCTAAATTCGATCAGATAGTTGGATTGCTCGGTCTGCCAGTCCTATTATTACGATTTTTTGTGTGCAAATGAGTGGTTGGAATTGAAATTTAAGTATCGGGACGACCATGTTTTTTTTGTACCATTCGGTTTTTATGTTTTCTCCCATGTGGTGTAGTGTTGTCTCTAAGAAATTTATTTTACATTTTCTTCTAATTTCAATGGTAAATTTTAAGTTTTTGTGGTATTTGTTAAATTCATCCAAAGTATAATTTGATTCGTTTTTTGGGATAGAGGTGATGCAGTCATCCACATATCTGTAAAAATTGAACTCAAATTTTAGGTTTTTTAGTACATTTTCCCTCAAGATCTTTTAAGACTAATTGTGCAACTACACTAGAGATTGATGACCCCATAGCGCAACCTTCATTTGTTTATACAACTTATCTTCAAAAGAAAATATGTGGAGTTTAAAGTGAAATTCGATTGCATTTTTAAATTCGTCTTTGGGTATATCCGTAAATTTTAATTTGGCCATTTTTTTTTCATTATTGTTGTGGAGGATATTGGGATGTTGGTATATAAGGAGACGACATCAAGGGAAATAAGATATGGTTTTCAGGAAGTTTGACGTTTTTTTATTTTTTCTTTAAATTGTTTGGAATCTTAATATACTAATAATTTTATGTACCACATTACTTAGAATATTTTTTAAAAATTTGGCCAGTGGAGCCAATGGAGACTGGAACATGATATATAGATCTTAAAGGAATGTTTTCTTTGTGAAGTTTGGAAGTCCATAAATTTAGGTGGCTAAAGCGTTTCTTATTTTTTTAATTTTTTTATGTTATCGGAGATATGTATATATATATATTATATATATATATATATATATATATATATATATATATATATATATATATATATATATATATATATATATATATATATATATATATATATATATATATATATATATATATAAATGTTTTTCCCATGTACTAATAAGATCATTATTCTTTTTTTGAATTTGGTTCTGTGGGATCTACTTTTATTTGTTTATATGTTTTTTAAATCGTTCATTTTTTTGTCATATTCTTCAGAATTCATTATAACTGTCTTGTAAGTTTTATCCGCTCTAAGAATTTTAATTTGGGGATTTTCTTAGATATTTTGTTGTTTTCTTAATCTTTTTATTAATGCTTCTTTTTTTCGGTGTGGTGTTGATTTTAATTTGTTTATAAAATTTGTTAAAATATTGCATGATTTCAACCCATTTCATCCTTCTGTAGTTATGTAAATGACCTATACCGGTTTCTATATTGCATAATATGTTTTCAACGGGTAAAGATTTTTCCGTATCAATATCCACCGCGTAGTTTGGTCCTAGACTAAGTATTTCCGTTACAAAATCAGGAATTTGGTGTTGTGTTAAGTTTTCGACCCAAAAGATTTCTTTTGTTTATTTTTGTTTTCCTTTTGTTTTGAAATTAACCTTTCTATTTTCTTTTGTTATTGTTTTTTATTTTTGAAAACTTTCATTTTGTTGATCGGCCCTCGTAATAATTTATTAAAAATATTATTTGGCAATTTTTCTTTAAGAGACGTTTTCAGTTCATTTTCAATCAATTGTAATTTTTTAAGGTTTAAAGTAGTTTCTGTAATTAGCAAATTTAGTATGTCATTAATAAATTTTGGAAAGAGATATTTTTGGTATTTACGCTCTAGGTTTACATTTTTAAATTCTATATGTGATGTTTTAAAATTTAGGAATTTTGGTTTTAGTTGTTCGGTTTTACATCTAAGTAAAAAAATTCTTCGGTTTTTCTGGCTGGATATTTTTCTTAAAGTATTGTGGTATATTTTTATTTGACTAACGATGTACTGTCCAAAAGATTGTTGTAGTGTTTGGTAAGTTAGCAACTCTTCATCCATGCTGGTATATATTTTTGAGATTCTAGTGTTCTTTGAACTTTTTTTTATAATAATATATATTTTTTCGTTTTGATTTCTTGGTTTTAGGTCTGTCAGAATGTAAACATTATGTTTGTAGTACTTTATATTGATGACGTTTCGATCATGTTCGATCTTTTTCAAATCTAAAAGTTAGGTTTCAGAAACAAAGTAGTATAACTAGTGTCATCCAAATAAAAAACACAAAAAAACTTACCCTAGAGCGTTAAAATAATAGTGGATATTAATCAACAAATATTTTATATTTACATTTTTAACAACACAACACAAGGAACGGACTACTTATATTAGTAATAAAATATGAACTGATTATTAAAGAAGGGCGATGTATATTTTATTAAGATTGTTGATATCTTTTTTATCGTTTATGGAATTTGGGTTTTTTTGGATTTCGATCATCTCCATAAACTCTTTTTTTAGGTTTGGTTCCGTTTTAAGTTGTTTGGTTAAATTTGCTTATTACAGAAACTACTTTAAACCTTAAAAAATTACAATTGATTGAAAATGAACTGAAAACGTCTCTTAAAGAAAAATTGCCAAATAATATTTTTAATAAAATTATTACGAGGGCCGATCAACAAAATGAAAGTTTTTTTCAAAAAATAAAAAACAATAACAAAAAGAAAATAGAAAGGTTAATTTTAAAACAAAAGGAAAACAAAAATAAACAAAACAAATCTTTTTGGGTCGAAAACTTAACACAACACCAAATTCCTGATTGCGTAACGGAAATACTTAGTCTAGGACCAAACTACGCGGTAGATATTGATACGGAAAAATCTTTACCCGTTAAAAACATTATGCAATATAGAAACCGGTATAGGTCATTTACATAACTACGAGAAGGATGAAATCCGTGCGAAATCATGCAATATTTTAATAAATTAAAAATCAACACCACACGGAAAAAAACATTAATAAAAAGATTATGAAAACAACAAAATATCTAAGAGAAAACCTAAATTAAAGTTCTAGAGCGGATAAAAAAAAACAGTTATAATGATTTCTGAAGAATATGATAAAAAATGAACGATTTACTTAACGACAAAAACAAAACAAATAAAAGTAGATCCCACGAACCAAATTTAAAAAGAGATAATGATCTTATTAGTACATGGGAAAACATTTATATATATCTCCTGATAACGCAAAAATTAAAAAATAAGAAACGCTATACCACCTAAAATTTATGGACTTCCAAAACTTCACAAAGAAAACATTGCTCTAAGATATATAGTATCATTCTTCAGTCTCCATTGGCTCCCCTGGCTAAATTTTCAAAAAATATATACTAAATAATGTTGTACATAAAAATGACTATTATATTAAATATTCTAAAGAATTTAAAGAAAATAAAAACGTCAAACTTCCTGAAAACCATATCCTTATTTCCCTTGATGTCGTCTCCTTATATACCAACATCCCAATATCCCTTGCCACAACAATAATAGAGAAAAATGGCCAGAAATTAAAAAATTTACGGATATACCCAAAGACGAATTTAAAATGCAATCGATTTAACTTTAAACTCCACATATTTTTCTTTGAAGATAAGTTGTATAAACAAATAGAAGGTTGCGCTATGGGGTCATCAATCTCTAGTGTAGTTGCACAATTAGTCTTAAAAGATCTTGAGGAAAATGTACTAAAAACCTAAAATTTGTAGTTCAATTTTTACAGATAGTGGATGACTGCATCACCTCTATCCCAAAAAACGAATCAAATTATACTTTGGATGAATTTAACAAATACCACAAAAACTTAAAATTTACCATTGAAATTGAAGAAAATGCCAAAATAAATTTCTAGAGACAACACTACACCACATGGGAGAAAACATAAAAACCGAATGGTACACAAAAAAACATGGTCGTCCTGATACTTAAATTTCAATTCCAACCACTCATTTGCACACAAAATCTGTAATAATAGGACTGGCAGACTGAGCAATCCAACTATCTGATCCCGAATTTAGACAAAATCAATAAAAAAATCAAAAGATGCTCTAAAATTAAATAACTACCCAGATCAATTAATCAATAAAATATTTCAAAACAGAATACATAAATTTTATAATTCAACGGAAAAAACGATCAGGAAAAAAATAATAAAAGCAAAATATATATCTTTCTCACCGTTTGTAAATGGCCTATCACAAAATTTCAGCCACTATTTAAAAAAATAATATAGAAATCTGTCACAAAGCCTCAAACCTTTTATCAAAGAATTTTAGTAGACTTAAAACAAAAACTCCAAAACAAAAAGTAACATCGTATATCAAATTCCTGTAAAGATTGCACTGGTGTATACATCGGTCAAACAACGCAGTATTTGGAAAATAGGCTAAAAGCCACAAATACGACAAAAAAATGCAACAGCCTTAACGAATCACGAAAAGACAAAGGGACATAATTTCAATTATAATGAAACAAAAATACTTAAAATGGAACCAAACCAAAAAAAGAGAGTTTATGGAGATGATCGAACCAAAAAACCCAAATTCCATAGACGATAAAAAGATATCAACAATCTTAATAAAATATACATCGCCCTTCTTTAATAATCAGTTCATATTTTATTACTAATATAAGTAGTCCGTTCCTTGTGTTGTGTTGTTAAAAATGTAAATATACACATATTTTTTGATTAATGTTCACTATTATTTTAACGCTCTAGGTAAGTTTTTTTGTGTTTTTTTATTTGGATGACACTAGTTATACTAACTTTGTTTCTGAAACCTAACTTTAGATTTGAAAAAGATCGAACATGATCGAAACGTCATCAATATAAAGTACTAAAAACATAATGTTTACATTCTGACAGACCTAAAACCAAGAAATCAAAACGAAAAAAAATATATATATATTCACCTATATATAAATTTTAAATAAAATTGTTTCTAACATATAGTAACTCCGCATAAACAATCTCAGATTTCAAAATTAAAAATAATTAATATTTTTTAGAAGAAATCAATCAAAAAAAGCGCGTATTAAATTTAAAGTTATAATAGTTTTTTATTTTAATTTTTCGCATTTTTTTTAATTTCAGGTATGACTTGGATTCTTATTTAAAAAAAAAATGGAATATTATAGCTATGCAAGCAGCAGCAGCATCAGCAGCAGCCTCAGCAGCAGCTTTTTTAAGCTAATACAGCATTTATTTTTATTGCACAAAGCAAAGACAATTATATAAAGATTAAAAAACTTCAAATTTAGAAAAATTGTAAATAACAAACTTTGAAATAGTATTACATAATCACAAAATACATATCGAATTCGATTTTTGCTTATAGACCTGGAGCCGAGGCTTTTGATGATCATAGCCCACCGAGGCTTTGGGCTGACAACGTTCTCCACTTAGATGGGATGGCATCCCTAAAGTATAGCTTTTGGGAGGGTGAATTTCAAACGTGATTAATATCCATGCCCTGATCATAGGCCCCACTTTGTTTGTTTATGCCGTAAAGAAGGTCGCCAAGTCCTCGAACTCATAGTCTATACATATGGCGTCTTTAGTCCCATACTGACCGAAATATGTAATTCTTCCACTGGGAATATGCACGCTGTTGTTTCGTGATCATTGTTAACAATCAAGTGTAGAACAAAAAACCAAAACCCCATACCTCTGGGGCGTCGCCAAGTGACCGCCATAATGGGGCGTTCATTGCTAAAATGACATGTTTGCCCATGGCGGCTACTTGGCGATGCCCCAGAGGTATGGCGTTTTGAATTATTTGTTCTACAGTTCACTGTTAACAAAGATCTCGAAACAACAGCGTGGGGCCCATGTCCACAGTGGAAAAATTACACCTCTCGGTCAGTATGGCGGACCTTAAGTGACGCCATATTGGTATGGCATATTGGGTTCGCGGACTTTGGCGACCTTCTTGACGACATACATAAAGAATCGAAGTGGGGACTATGATACAAGGGCATACACCCTAGGGATGCCATACCGGTAATTCAAAGTGGGGAACAACGTTGTCTATCAGCCTTCAAAGTCTCGGCGTGGGGCCTATGATACATGCAAAAACCCTGTCGGCTCCAGGTCTATTATTAATTTTACCTAATAGAACGAATGGAGCTTAGCTACAAGGATTTATTAATTTAAATCTTATTTATGATTATTTAAATATATTTTAATGAAATAGGCTGTAAACATAAAGAATGCGATAATATTTTAAAGATATAATAAATATTTTTATTTGTTTTCTCTTTAATCATATGACTTTGTTTCTGATAAAATTTGGAGTCTGGTAGTTAAACAAGGCTTAACTAACAGGCTACAGCATTTATTTTTATTGCACAAAACAAAGAAAATTATGTAAAAAATAACTTAAAACCCATGAAAAACTTGTAAGAAACAAACCTTCAAACAGACCTAGAAAAATTCCGTAAAAAAACGAACCGTCTAACAGTATTATAAAATCACCAAACAACCAACAAACAAATTTAATGGAATGAATGCCGCTAAGCTACAAGGGTTTATTGATTTAGACATTTAGTATTATTCAAAGATATTTTCATAACATAAGCTGTAAAAAATGCGATACTGTTTTAAAGATATAATAATTTGTTTTAATTGTTTTTTTTTTAATTAAATTACTTTGTTTCTGACAAAAAAAATGAAGTCTGGTAGTTAAGCAATGCTTTCTTAGGTTAATATAGCATTTATTTTTATTGCACAGAGCAAAGACAATCATGTAAAGATTCTTCTTTTTTGAGTGCTCATCTGCTAACGGATATAAGCAATCATTATGGCAATCTGAACCTTTGAAATAGCTGCCCTGAAACGGCCGGTCGTTGTGGTACCAAACCAGGTTCTTAAATTCTTCAACCAAGAAATTCTTTTTCTGCAGGTCCCCTCCGTCCTAGGACTCGTCCCTGGAGAATCAGCTGTGGGAGTTCATACCGTTTCCCATTCCGCATTATGTGACCTAAGTACTCAAGCTTTCTAGCCTTGATCTCCATATCCTTATTTATTCTCTGGATCACTTTAACATTCGTGACGTGGGCTGTCCAGGGTATTTTAAGTATTCGCCTATACAGCCACATCTTAAATGCCTCAAGCTTTTCCGTGGAGTACTGAATACATGATTCTGCTCCATGAAGCAATACTGGGAACACGAACTGCGAGGCATCCTTACTTTTGTTGTTAGATTAAGGTTGTGGCTTATAAAAAGATTTGACATTTTTAGAAACGCCACTGGGAATTTTTAAATCCGGCATTTAATTTTACGAGATTGGACCCAATCTTTGTTTATTGTTGTGTAGGTACGTGTATGTTCAGCGTTAGACCGTATTTTTCGCTGGTATCTTTGACTCTTGTCATGAGTTCTTGTAGGCTTTCAATATTGTCAGCAAATACTACGGTATCGTATGCGTACCTTATATTGTTCGGTCGTTGGCCGTTTACAGATATTCTCAGTTCTATGTCATCTAGAGCTTTTTTAAATATCTCCTTTAAGTACAGATTAAACAACAGGGGTGAGAAGATACATCCCTGCCGAACTCCTCTTTGTATTTCGATTATATCGCTGTCTTCGGCTTCTATTTGTATATTTGCTGTTTGACCCCAATAAAGGTTTACAATAATTTGTAAATACCGGTCATCCCATCCAACTTTTTTAAAGATCTCTACAAGTTTTTCATACTAGACTTTGTCAAATGCTTTTTAATAATCCACGAAGCATGCATACACATCGCAGTTCATATCACGACATCTCTGAAACAGCACTTGTACAAAGAAAAGTTCCTCTAGTACCCATTGCATTCCTGAAGCCAAATGGCGTTCTTCCAATAGGCTTAAAAATTAACTTTAAACTGTATTAAATAATCACAAAACACACACTGGCACTCATTTTACATGAGTTTTTTAAGTGGGACCTCCTCTTTTTTTTGTTTTGCCCGTTGTTTTCCTCATTAGATCTTGCTCTGTAGGTAGAACTTAAGCATTAGACTGAAAATTGCTCATTTTATTGTCCCTTAAGTCGCATCTGGTTTGGTGTCCTTTAGGTAAATGTGCCAATTTTCTTCGTTTAGTGAATAAAATCCTGCCTGCATTTTAAATAAGATAAGATTATTATTTTTTTGCAAAAAAGCAAATGGAGGGTATTTTCGTAAGGGTAAAGATTTAGGTTTAAAAAATTCACAAGAATAAATTAGTTACTTTAGATTCTTTTATAACATAAAATACCTTTGCGGTGGACGTGTACGTTGTACATGTATTCGTTTTAAATAAACAGCGGCACATTTGCGACAAAGTATTTAGGTATCGCGTCGTATATTGCAGTCGCGGCTTGTCCTGACATTTCCGACATGGCCGAAGTTAACATATTTGACATTGCGTGCTATTTATTGTTAGTTAAATAAATGTTAAAGATCAATGTGGCGCCTATTGCTGTTTAATATTATAAACTACCGTTGGAAGGAGATATGATCTATTTTTCATAAATAGTTTTAAATTGTTTATTTGTTTTCATAAGTTAAAATATTACAGTCATTTTTATGCGTTTTCGGTCGAAAAATCCAAATGGGCAACGATAGAACGGAATAAGTTTTTTATTTGAAGTTTTTCGTTCGTATTTGGTAAACTTGGCCGAAATTTATGCGCCATACCTGACCCTTTGAGCCAAGATGGGCCCAATAATACAATATAACATCCGTAGTGGTACCACCCTAAGGTGTTAAAGGTGTCACGAAGTGCAGTAAATTACATGTTTCTCAACTTGGACACCGTTTGCGGAACTGCGGGAAAAAAATTGGTTTAATATTTAAAAATCTGACATCCTACTAAGGACCTAAGCAAAAAAGTATATGTCAATCAAAAACGTGAAGTGCAAAAAAATAATGGAAATAACAAAAATATTTTAAAATTAAATATTCTTTTAAGACTTTTAATTTTCGGATTGGTTGCAGAATGTATTTTTCTTTTTGGCGCTACTCCTAGATTTTAGATCGGTATAGGCGTCGAATTTTACAAAAAATCTAGTTCGATACGAGTTTCAGAAACAGTGTTTTAGACACTTGACGTGTTGTCAAAGTCGACCTAGGATCTCGTAGAAAATCTTTACATCCCGTGTCTTAAATACAACTGTTGCGTAACTTGTATCAAAAATAGCTATATAATACGCGATTTTTTATGCATTTCCAAATATTATAATAATTTTAGATATTTACAGAATTTTATTTCTTCAAAAAATATAAGCAAAAATCTTAACTTTAAAAACCATTATGCAAACACGTACAATCCAAGCAAATTTTATTGGTATAAATTAACAAATGATCTTCCCTAAATTCCCCTTTAAGGACACTTAATGATGTCCGGGTCCGACAAATTTGTCACGGATATCCCGACAGCTGTCGGTCCACTGCGGTGCTTCACGCTGGTAAGGATCAAAACCAACGCTTGTGAACATATACGTATTGTTTTCCTGATCAAATTGCGTTTCGGTTTGGTTAAGTGCACTTACACATCTTTTAGAAATTGTTTGCATTCAGAGCGGCGGACTATATTTCAAATTCTAAAATTGTCCATTCTTTTTCAGCATTTTTTTATTTAAAAACAAAAAAAATAATTTTATCATCAACAAATCTGAACTAGAAAAATCTACTTTTGGTTTAGGTGGTTAGCATCCTACGGGAAATAAGCTTTTGTATACATGTAAGAAAATTATTATGAGGCATAGCATGCAAGATGACAACATCGAAAAATTACTTATATTTTGTGTTTATCATATAAAATAGGATTTATTATAATTATAAAACACGTTTTTTTTTTAAGTATATTAAAAGGTGTTTTTTTTAAGGTAAATAACGTTGAAATGAAATAAAACACATAAAAATCAAGCTACAACATGTATGTTTTATTAAAAAGTAAACTTTATGTTATTAATGCTTAAATATGATTTCGGACCAAGGAAGTTTAAAGGTGTATGGAAGCCCAATAGTGTAGAACCAAATTGTCCAGGCGTGCAGGGCAGCGGAAATAGGGGGATTGGCCCTGCGGAGTTTGCGCAATGAATAGTAGGTCAGAGCCATACTTCCATAATTCTTTGTTACTATCTATAAAGTTGACATCATCAAATATCAAATTCAAGCATTCACTGGTTTTATTTTCTGCACAAAATTGGTGGTTATTAAACGATAACCATAGAATATTTAAAATTACTGTGTAATATTGGATTTTATATCATCTGATATAATATGGAAAGAAGCCTTCCATTCAAATGGTAATAATATTTTTGTAAGTTTTGTATTTTTACCAAAAATCTTTGTATATAAATAAAAACACGATTTTTTAAAATAAATTTCAAACATTGTATGATAGTTTCATGTACTTATGTAATAAAAGAAGGGCAAGATAGTGTAAATGAGTTTAATCTAATCCTAAGATTCTGGTTGTACATTAACAAGTAAAAATTTTTCTAACTGCTTTTTAGGCATATACTTTTCGCTAATAACAAACATTCATGAGGACAGAATAACAGGGGTTTAAAAAATGTTAAGTAACCTTGGTACCTAGGTATCCATTGTGACAGTATCCGTTAAATATTATGTGTCACAATATGTCGAGCTTAAAAAGTTGATAAGTAAGTTTAAAAAACCCAAAAAACCAATTTCTTTTTAAACAAATACAGAAAAGCAAAAAGAAACTTTAACATAAAATTGTACTTTTTTTTAATCAATTAGAGGGACCTGTATATATAAAAATTTTCTGGTCTGTCCAGTAATTAATAATTTGATCCTTTAAAGTATGTACTAAATTTTTAAAATAACATAAAAGTACCTAAATGTAAACCTTATTTTTTTAATAATCCACAGAAATACACAAAGATTGTAGAAATCATCTAAAAGATAGTTAAGATTGCCTTATTTTTCTCACTGCTATTTCCTATGAAATTTTCATTATTCTATCATTCATAATTGATATATTATTTTTTTTTTTGGTTACCTAACGTTACGTCTCATAAGAAGCACCTAATTTTAATATAAGAAATGCTTACCTAAAGTAACAAATCCGGGTATGTTACCCTTGGATTTGCAAGACAAAACTATACAACCTCTAATCATTTTGATACGATATTATAAGTAACAAACAATAAACACAAAATTATAGTCAAATTTAATAAACACTAATAACTAAAATAAGAAGGTTTATCAATTCAAAAACTTCTGCAACCACAAAATATAGGTACTCACACAAAGAAAAACAATCGAAACTATTACAGGCGCAAAGGGCACAAACCACAACGAAAATGACGAAGCGCGGATATAGTTTCATAGGCGCCGCTTTTCACGAAAACTTTAGACAACCTAAGACCAAAAACGGTATTTACGGCTCTCATAAAGTATAATGTGTTGCCTAACTACACACTGATTTATCAGTGTGTAAGAAGAAACATTAAATTATGGCGGGCCAACTCGACAGTTATTTTCATACTGGCTGACATTTTGATCGAAGAGCCATAGTATTGGGCTTCCATACCCTTTAAACTTCCTAGTTTCGGACATAGAGCGCCGCGGCAGTACATATGGAGCGCCGCGGCAGTACATGAGCGCCGCAGTCCGCAGTCTAGGAGTCCAATTCTCGACCACTTTTTCAAGTAACAGGAGCCGTATATCTGCTATAACGCCGCGAATGTTGGCTTCCAAATGGTCCTCCAACGTCGGTGGTTTATTTGCATAGACTAGCGACTTCACATACCCTCACCGTGTGATATCACACGACCGTGGAGGCCAATTGACAGGTCCACTACGCGAAATTATGCGGTCATGTAATGTTTCCTGCAATAAATTGATTGTGTCTCGTGCTGTGTGGCATGTTGCGCCGTCTTGTTGGAATTTAAGCGCTTTCACATTAACTCCATTTAACTGGCGGTAAAGTCAGTAATCATTAATATATAGTAATCTCCATTGACTGTAACATTCTGGCCGGCATCATCTTCTTCACTATAAATCCGGCAATTTTGCTAGTTTACGAGTCTATTGATCCAAAAATGAGCCTCATCGCTATACAAACAAATTTTTTTTGGTGAAAATGAGGATCAACAACAATTTTGTTTTTGGCCCATTTTACGGTCGACCTTATGTCGACCGTAAAATGGATGTAGCGCATGGTAAGTTTCACGAGCTGAACCAAGATTTTCTAAATAAATTGTGCACAATTTGCAAGCGTTGTTGTGGCGTAAGTCTATTCATGGTGAAATAGAAAAAACATAATGAGCATGAATGAGGTGTCACCTAAATTGACTATCAGTAGAAACGGTGTTACCAAGTCAAAAAATATACCCATAAAAAACCCTTTATATTGAGATTAATTTTTCATAAAATAAAACTACAAAAAAATACAGGTGTCGGCCATGATAAGTTAAATACCATTTAGAACAAATTACGTCACCTTTTTGTAAACCTCATTTTGTGTCAGCTGTCCCTTCATTCTTTATCTGTTTTTATCAATCTGTTTCAATCATGGAACAAGGAATTATTAAAGCAAATAGGTCTAATTTTCCAAAAGTAAATTTGTTAAAAAATGTCAAATCTTTTATGTATACATACTAGTGATGTAACGAATATTCGCATTCGCATTCGTGGATATTCGCATATTTTTGCATATTCGCATTAGCATTTGCAAAATTTCTGCGAATGTTTTGCGAATATGAATATCAGAAAAAAAATAATTTGAAAATAATGGTAGGTTAAAAAAATCAAAATCCATTTATTTCTTATTTTTTTCATTACAAAAAAAGTAACTTAACCTCGTAATCACATTATTAGTCTTCACTTTATCATTTGGTATTATTTATTTATTTACTTTACTTTGGGCAATAAAGCTTAACAATATAATTTTCATTAGAACTTATAAGACAAAAAATATAATGCAATGAACAAAACAAAAAAAATTTTTTATAAATTTTTTTATGATTTTTTGTCCCCAAATTTAAAAAAAACGAATATTAACATTCGCCATTTTAGTTCGTGAAAAAATTACATTCGTTACGTCACTAATATATACCTACATTAATAATAATTATTTAAACCTGATGGATAAACATAAAGACTAAAATCATTTAATTATAAAATGATTTTCAGATGTTAATTTCAGAGGTCGTTATTGAAATATGTTTGTAATTTATTGTACTCTAACCTTGAATTAGAAAAAAATTCCCACAACCAAAAGCTTGTTTGTTTAGGTGAAAAAATTAAACAAAAATTTCCCCGGATTAAAATAAATTCTTACAAAATAATTGAAAAAAAAATTTGTAAGGGCTTTTCAAATTTCTTCCCAAAAGGTTTTAAAATTAAAAATTTAAATTTTTTTTTTCCAATTTTTTAAATTCTTTTGGGTCTTTAAACTTTTTAAAATACCTAAAGTAAAAAAAATTTAAATAAAAAATTAAATTTTTTTTTTCCCACAATTTTTTTAAAATTTTTAAAATTGCAATAATTTTTAAATTTTTCGGGTTTTAAAACCAAAATCCGATACATTTTGAAAAAAGTTTTTCCCACCCTCACAACCGGAAACTACATAAAGGCAAAATAATTGTATAGTAATACTTTGAATCATTAAAAAACAATTTTTATTATACGTAGTGAATCTATTAATCTGTACGTATTTCTTTATTGCCCAGTTATTCGAAGTAAATTTTCCATGTTTTTGACTTTAAGATTTACCTAAATCTTTTTAGTTTTTAAGTTGATAATAAAGGATTTAAAGACAATAAGATCCTATTGAGCCACAAAGGGAAAAGTAATGAAATTGTATTTAAAACTAATTTCGTAGGAATGAAATAAACGGTGAAGTTTTTTAGAAAGCTTCTTATCGGAATGGATTTCAATTTAAAGGAAACTCAATTACTAAAATCAGTTTTAAAGAACGATTTAGGCGAAAACGAAAATACCCTTTTTAAATGCAAATGCCGCTTTGTTTAGAAGTTTGATGATTGTGGTAGATATTCCACACAAATAAAAAGTGCACTAGTATCAAAAGAAAAATTGGCTTTTAAATTGTCCTTTGTAACTTTAGACATAATCCGAAAAAGGTTTCCCATCCAAATCAGTTATGTAAAATAAGGGTCAAGTTCTTATCCAAAAATATTGGCTTCTTAAAGTACTGCGATGTATGTGTGTTGAATTAAAAGTTAAACATACCTAATGGGTAGGTATAGTTGGATCATTTTTAAAATGAAAATTCGGCGCCTTTTGAAAAGAAAAAAAAAACATGAGCTTTGATTTTACTTGATTTCACAAATGCTCTATGGGGTTAAAAGATACGAGGAAGCGTAAGACAGTACGCCCAGCCTGTTCAGCCAAATTATCACAACATATTTTTTTAATTTTTGAATTTTGGAATTTCCAAAAGATGTTTTTTTAACTGAATTTAAAATCATTTTTTAACAAAAATTTTCCCGGGTTTCAGTTTTTTGAACCCTTTATGAAGCTGGTGCTTTGTGTAGCAGACGGCTGTGGTAGCTTGCGTTATCCATGACAATAAACTGTTGTTTGGAATATTTTTAAAAGATAATTTTAAAAAACCCGTTTTGCACTTGTATTCTCAACTAGAATCCTTTATTCTTTGCAGACAACAGAAGCAGTTTGGGGGAAAATCCGTCTTCTGAAAAACCCGCTGCGGTAATGCGTTTTCCTTTTTTAAGGGGGCTTTCCTCCAACAGTTTTTACTGGAAAACAACCCATCCTTTGGGTACTTTTCGTGTGTATCGAACCATGTTTCATCAAGCTAAATTTTGGGGGTTTGTTTTCTACCTTTTTTTATTTTCTTAAAAGGGAATTAAACTTTCCCAAAGGGGGGAATCTGGATTCCTTACTACTTGTCTTTTGTCTATTTTGCGGGATTTAAACCATTAAACAACCCCTGGAGGGTGGCACGGCCAATATTTATATTTTGTCTTCGTCTAGCTTTTTAGTTTATCCCAAAGGGAGAATAACCCCTTCATAAAGACAATAATTTTCCTTCTTATTGGTCCTTTATTACTTTTTCTAGCAGGTGATTGAAAATCCTTTTCTTTTTTTTTTTTTTAATTCTTCACTAATAATATCCTTATCGATGAATTGGAGTTTTGTAGGGGAGACAGGTTTTTAAAGTTTCTTGTTTTAATTAGACTTCTATTGGGGTTGGGGGGTTTCCCCAAAATTTTTCACAAACTGTTTTGCATCTAATGACAAATGATTTTTTTTGGGGACATAGATATTCTCAAAATAACCTTTTCAAAAAGCAAAGTAAAAAAATTATTTGGGGTTTTAAAAGATTAAATATTAAAAAAAATATTTAATGCCTTAAAAGGGTTTTAAAAATCCCCACCCTGCCCTTTATAAAAAATGGTTTACCCCAAAAACAATGAGTAATAAAATCGTTTTTAAAGTATAGTATGCGTCAAAACCAAAAAATAATTTTTTTTTTATTTATACATAAAATTAATTATAAACTTAACATTATGGTAAATTTTTTTTAATTTTTTAATTTTAAAGCTTTTTTGGCTTTTTGTTTTGTTGTCATTTTAGTTAATTTAAATAAAAACCACAAAAATTGAACAAACACTTCAAACCAAGTAAAAATATTATAAAATCAGTCCAAAAATCCACAAAAAAAATTGTATACAGAGCTTAAGAAATAATCTAATAAAGTGAATTCAATTACTGAAATAAACTTCAGGAAACTATTTATTCTGCAAGAAAATTTTTTCTTCTGAATCCCATGCTGTCTATTTAATTTTTTTATAAGGGGTTATTTCTGATCAAAATAAAAGAACATTTTGTATTTCAAAAAAAAAATAGTTTTTTTTATTTTATCGCAAATAGACGGACTTCTTAGATGAAATTACAAAAAAATCCTATGTCCCAAACTTTTTACCTTTAAACTGGGAAAGTTAAAGAAAAAATATTTATTTCAAAAAAAAGTCTACAAAAGACACATGTTTGGCCTAGATTTTAAATTTTTTTTTCAAGGCGTTTTGAAAAATCTTCTATTAAGAAAAACTTGTATATTACAGCGTGTCCATTGTGTCCAAGATAAACATGTAGAAAAAAACATTTCGTTAATGACAAAAAAAGTGAGTTTGTTGCCATCAACATACTATTAAAAAAAATTTCAAATATTTCCGGAGATATCCGAAAAAACTAAAGTTTTGAAAATTGATTTTTTTTTTTCTCTTTTTTAAACCGGATTTTAAAATAAATTGCAATACTGCCACTTTTTCTGGCAAATTATCCATCCGACGTTTCGTCACTGGCCACCAAAATTTTTTTTTTTTTTAATGACGCAAAATGTATTGTTTTTAAAAAATGGTTTTCTTTTTTGATTTCGACAACCCAAATCCCATTTTTACTTTGCTCATAACCTCTTTGTTTCCAAAAAAATGGGGGAATGCTTTTGTGGCCCAACTCGAAACCAAAAGAAATATTTCGTTAAATTGCAAAATTGAAAATTCATACTTCGAGAAAGAAAAAAAACGTTTTTTAGATATTTAAAGAAAGAAAACAAAAGCACTTTCTTATAATTATTTGGCTCTACAAAAGTTTGAGAGATTTTCCGTACGACGTTTCGTTTCCCAAAAACACCCTTCCAAACTTTTTTTTTTAAAATTGGCCTCAATCGTTTATTGCTTTTTTTAAAGCAGTTATAATCCCAATTAAAATGTGTAAACTTAATATTTTTCTATAATAGACAATGAGTAAGAAAAAAGGCATCATTTTTTAAAAGGCGTCATATTTTGTTAATGGGTTAAGTGTTAGACTTTTGTAATGGGAAAAAAAGGAGTTTAAAAAAAGGAATAAAAACGTTTCCGTATTTAAAAATAAAGTTAAATGGTTTCGAAAACAAAACCGGGAAAATCTTTTAATTTTTGCTTTAAAATGGGGGGACAAAAAAAAATCTTTTTTTTTTCCATATCTTTAAAAAACGTCAAAAATGAACGAAATTGGCATTCGGTTTTTTCGGATATCTCCCGGGAAATATCGGTTTTTAACTTTCCCAAAATGAAATGTTAGTTCAAATACAAAACTTTTTATTATTTAACCGACTTTATCTTTTTTTAATCCAAAAATTTTAATAATTTTTGTTTTTCCAAAAAAAACTTATCGAAAACTCCTGTAATATTTTTGTATATATAACTGAATTATTTTTATTTAATTATTTTTACAATTTTAATTTAAAATTTTTATTTAGCTGCTAACCTTACTTTGAAGTTATTTTGTTTATGTAGAAAAGCGCATTTTGATTTTTTAAATATGTATATCCAGCATCGCCTTTCTCTCTTCCATTAATGTATTAAAAATTTTAATATATCTTCTTTTCAAGTAATTGCCCTTTTTAAATTTGTTGTTTTTTTTTTTTTAAAAACACAAAACAAGCGTCAGAATCAAGGGACCGGGGAAGGGGAAAATTTTTTTTTGAAATAAATAAGGGTTTCAAGCTTTTAGGTATAACAGTATAAAATCTAATTGAATAAAATGCAACACCCAGAATTATTTAGAAATTTTTATAAAAACTTGTAAACATATTTTTTTCTATCTGAAAGTATGCGCTAATAAATTTTAAATTCCCAGCCCCTTTTTTTGTTAAGGATTTGGTTAAAATCGTAAAAAATAACAATGAAAAAATTTTTTAATATTCATGTTTTTTTTGTTAATTGTTGGGCGTTTTATTTCTTCATGCCCGTTTGAGGCGCTAATTTCTTAACTGTCCCAGGTTCAGAGGGTCGAATCGGGGAACGTGAAGCCGGTTTTCTTTAGAAAATCAATCGGGGAAACGAAACGAAGCTACTGTAATGAGATGTTGTCGAGCGTAATCTAAAAGGCTGAAATCGATATTAGATAGCAACTGACAAGACAGACCACAGAGTGAATATGATCGCTTATTGTTTTTCACTAAAGAAATTTGGAGATCGGATTTTCCATGTGTGAAGCTGCGAACCAGTGGTTTGAACCTGCCCAAGGGCAATAATAATGATGACAGTTTATCTCAACGAATAAGGTCTTTTGGACTGTTTTTATACCGTGCTCATCTTGTATTACTCTCATACCTGCCAGCATCGCCGGCAACGATTGGAAGTGGAGTAGGAGACTTAAATGGAATATTGAATAGAATTCAGTCGTGTTTATGATGAGTCCAGTTTTCCAAAAATTCATTACGCCGTGCAAGAGTAAGGAGGACGCGTGAAAGCGAGACATCGAATATTCACTTACCATGAAACGGCCTATTCATCGCACTGTTGGTGTTATGGTTATTTGGCTTTTGTGTACCTTAATCACTTCATGTATCAGACCTAAAAATTTGTAAAAGCGAGAAGTGGTAGGTACTTACAGCACTTACTCGGTGTTGCATTTTCTATGTTAATTAGTATATGCCTGTTGAACCAGAATAAGCACACATTTATTTAGGTAAAACGCCCAGACTGAGTGATGTAAGTCAAAAGTTTTTAAAGGGCGTATTGTTAGTTACATGAAACGGTAACTTTTTTCTATTAAGCCGACTTCGTATCTCTCACCTTATCCGCTAGTGATGACCATACAAATTTTTATCTTGGACACGCTGAAGATGCAATCTATGTACAAGCAAAAAAGAGCCATAGTTAATTGTTGATAAATATGCTAAGGATTTAATAATGCTTGCTTAAATAGGCTTCAAAGTTAACCCCATTTAAATTATCAGAACTTTAAGAAACAAGGAAAAAGGGAACACATCTTCTGAATGCTAATACTACCCTATTTGGAGCGTCGTAGCCAGTTGAATATTTAAGAGTCATATTTAGACGTTAAAACGTTGTTTAAATTAAGAAACTAAAACTATACTGGGTGATCTAGCGGACATGTAGCAGCTGAGCAGCTTGTTTAAAAAGATATTGTTCTATAATTGGAACTGCTTCTGTTTTAAGAAATCAAAAAAGAACCCATTTAAATAATATTCAGTAGGCCATGATATGCAGTTTAACATATTGAGTTTGGTGTATTTTTGTTGAACAGATGTTATTAAAGCAATATGATTTTTATATTGCTTCTGTTTGGTTAATGTCAGTCAAAAAAATTGTGGAGCACCGGGGCCTTATTTTACAAGTAGAATGCTGTATGATTGTCCATCCCACAGAAACAAACCGTGAGCTGCTTTAAAAACTTCTGGAAACCCACTTACCCTTGATATCAAATGAATGAACTGAATAAAAACACGTTCTCGTTTTGGGTGACCCCCGGGATTAAAGGTGGGGGTAGCTGAGATAGTAGGCTTTTAAAAAAGACCGCGTGGGGTTTGCTTACTCCAGACAACAAGCCAAAACGTGAGACCACCCAGAGATTGTTTGACGCTGTTTAAGCGAACCCGGGAAGGAGTCTCTGATCGTTTCGTGACCGTCGACGAATCATAAATCCACTGGTACAAACCAGAGACCAACGAACACCGAAAAGGGGATTTTCCCCGGCAAACGTGGCCCGGGATCAATGCAAAGACTGCCATATCGGTCGGAAAGGGGGGTTTGGGACCTATTTCTGGGATTCACAAGGGGGATCTACATCGACTCCCCAGAGAAGGGAAAATGATTACAAGGCTGACAATGCCGAATTATTGGGCCGATTCGACTCCAAAATGCAAGAAAAACCGCCCCATTTGGCGAAGAAAAAAGTGCTCTTCAACTATGACAACGCACGGGAAAAACCCTTTCCTTCCTCCCCACCCAAATTTAAAAATTGGGCTACGAACTTCTTAAAAAACGTATTTTTCAAACGGGTTAGAGAAATTGGAGCATTGCTGGTCAATTTAGGGAGTTAAAAGAAGATTACGTTGAAAAAAATCGCCACTTTTCCAAAAAATTTTTATTTTTTTTTTGTAGGCTAAGTATCTACTTTTTTCACCACCGTCTGAAAAATCGAAACATAAATAAAATAAAACAATGCGGTTCTGAGAACAGAACTAAGGGGCCATCCATAAAAAAATTTACACGGAATTTCAGGTTTTTTTGATTTCCCCCCCGCCCCTGTTACAATTGGTCACATTTGTAAATCCCCCCCCCAAAAGGGGATGTCACATATTTTAAAATTTTTTAAATAAAAACAATTTGCTTTTTAAAAATTTTAAATTTCTACATGTGTTCAAAAAAATGTGCCCCCCCCTTTATCCCCCCCTTTGTCACACAATTTTCAAATATTTCCACCTCTCCAGGTGACATAATTTATGGAGGGCCCCCTACCGGAAAAATTGGAAAAAAACCCGGCCCCCCTTCAATAAAGGTCAAAAATTTTAAATTTTTATGGTTGCCGTTAATGACAAGTTTAACTGTAATTTTAAACATAAAACGCCAAACCGGAAATAGTCGCCCTTTTTTATTAACGAGATCATCTATTTAATAAATAAGAAAAAAACACTAGTATGACTAAACGACTATGGCTTTTTTAAAAATCAAAAAATTTTTTAATTTTTTAAATTTAAAAAAATGTATTTTTATGAACAAAAAACATTTTATATCCCGTAATTATACGAATGAATAAAAAAAAATGGGAAATTAAAATAAAAAAAAAATTTATGGTTTCCAATTGGCAAGTAAACAAAGTTTTAAGAGGTTGTTAAGAATTTCTTTCTAAGAGAAAACATATTATTGAAATTGAATAAACACAGGTTTAATTTAAAGGGATTTATAAGTTTTTTTAGTTTTGGGTTTTTAAAGGGAGGTATTGTGTTAAAAAATTAACCTATTTAATTTATAGCCCTAAGAGGAAACCACTAATCCAAATTAAAAAATTTATTATTTGATAGCGTATTGTACAGTTAAACCTATAAATATCTTTCAAAAAAGAGCCCTAATATAAAGGGGATCAAGATACCCTTTTGGGATAAGAAATGGTCAAAAAAAGGTTATTTTAAAAGTATTTATTTTGGGGTTTTAAAATCGTAAGTATACACGTTTAAAATTTAAAAACATATTTTTTTTTTACTTTCTTTTACGTGTACAGGGTATTTCAAAACGTTTGAACGTCGTCCTACTATCTTATTTTAAATAAGTGTACTATTTTTTTATTTGAGATATGAATTCTCCTTGAAATTCTAAACTTTTTTGATGTAGCATACCCTACCCTATTACGCGATATCGCTACGTTTGTTAATTTTATCAATTTAAGCCACGATCAAATAAATACATTTTGTTCCCAAATTTGATTTAAATAATTTTTCTTTAAAACTTTTTAGTTAGTTACATTATAATTATTTTTAACATAATATTTATAAATGTCTTTTTCCATCTTGTTTAGAGTAAACCCCAAAAAAATAATATTTTTCCCAAAAAAGTAAAAAACAAAAAAAAAAGTCATTTGATGAATATGTCAAACTTCATGGCTAATTGATGAAATTAATAAAAATAGCAATATATCATAATAGTGATATTGATAAAGCTTATAGTGTTTTGCATATTGCGATGTAACCATTAATGTCAGACATATAGTATGCTACATAAAATATGTTTAGAATTTCAGGGAGAATGCAAATCTCAAGTAAAAAAATAAAATAAGATAGTAGAACCACGTCCAGACTTTCTGAAACACCCTGTATAGGTGTAAAAGAAAGTTTTTAAAAAATTTTATTTTGAACCACCAAACTATTATACTAAACTTGTTTTTCCCAAACGTCAAATAAAAAAGTTATTGATGGGTTAGATTTGTAACTGGACACCCTGTACAAAATTGTTTTACAATCAGAACTAACTCTATTTATAT